>CAIGRB010076116.1:112389-123270 GCA_903798255.1 Fraxinus quadrangulata
TAACAGGTTTGAGTTTACAAGTCACAGTCATTTTGTATAGGTCACAAATCAATATAAACGGGTCACAGATCAGTATGATCAATTAATTTGGTAGTTAAATGTGGCTAATTAATTCGTCGTTAAGGTCACAGATCATTGTCACAGTTTGAGTTTACAAGTTACAATCATTTTTTATAGGTCACAAATCAATATAAACGAGTAGGGCTGTAAATAGATTGGATATGGATCGGATCTGTCTATACAGATCCGATTCGATCCAATAAGAAAATTATCCGATCTGATAATCCAACAGATTTTTTATTGTTAAATTCATATCCGATTTGCTTTGTCTAAATCCGATATCCAGTGTGTAAAATCATTATCTAAGTACTTGTAACACATGTCTAACAAACTTAAAACAGATTCTTTGTTTTAGATAAATTGTTTCATTTGATTTATGAAAATTAATATTGGTTTATTGGAAACTAATATTTGTTTCATTTTCAGAAATGGTAACCGATTCAAACAACATGGATGTAAATAAGAATGTCGGACCGAAATGAGCAAAATTGGCCATTTAAGAGTGTCCACGTTTTGCTACATTTTTTATTTTTCAACTGACTTTTTTATTTTCTAAAACTGTTGAAACTCCTATGATAATTGCCATGACGTGTATGGCAAGTTACAAGATCCAATTTATATATATCTTGGTTTTTTCCAGTTTTCAACACACGAATTTCATTTGCATACAATTCGAGTTTTTCTTCATTTTTAGTTTCTATTTCAGTATTTGTGGTGATATTGTTCGGGCATTAATTCAGTTCGCCGGAATAAAATCTATGTTGCTCAGATTCTACTATTCTGCCGTTATATCCTGTGAAGCAGACGCTTAAATTATACCTCAAGTACATACGGTGAGTGAGCGAATCTGTTTTAAGGAAATTGTGTGTAACACAGGTCTCGAGTTAAAAGTTTATTGTTGTTTCTTCATTATTATTATTTTGTTATTTCTTACTGTATTTAACAAATAATTGGATTTTTTATATATATAATTTAATCTGTTATAATATGAAAAACAGTATGTGTAAATACGGCGTTTAAACCTACTGCATATACTGTATTCAAATTACAAATCTGGTATTCATTCTGTATATCCGGTATCAAACTGTAAATCCAGTATCCATTCTGCATATACGGTATCTAAATTGTAAATTCGGTATCCAGTGCGTAAAATCATTATCTAAGTACTTGAAACACTTGTCTAACACACTTAAAACATATTCTTTGTTATAGATAAGTTGTTTCATTTGGTTTATTGAAAATTAATATTAGTTTATTGGAAACTAATATTTGTTTCATTTTCAGAAATGGCAACCGATTCAAACAACATGGATGTAACCCAAGCTGTGGCTAATGAAAATCAAGTTGTGGGCTATGCTATGGCTCAAGGGCCAAGTTCTATTGTAGCTTAGACTTTGGCTAGATTGTCAAGTCATGTTGTGAGTCAAATAACTGACCATACCGTTACTGTTCCGGTTAATTATGGAAAAAAAGTTGAAGAATTGAATTTCAAGAGATGGCAGCAGAAAATGTTATTTTATCTGACCACCTTGAATCTTGCTAGATTCTTGATTGAAAGTGCTCCAAATCTCAATGAGGGTAAGGGAGATGTTCAGGCATTCAGTGCTCTCGATACATGGAATCATTCGAATTTTCTGTGCTGAAACTACATTATGAACATCTTAGCAGCCTCGCAATACAACATGTATAGTACTGTGAAAACTGCTAAGCATTTGTGTAAGTCTTTGGACCAAAAATATAAAACTGAAGATGTCGAGACTAAAAAGTTCATTGTTGGCAAATTCTTAGATTATAAGATGGTGGACTCCAAAATAGTAATCAGTCAAGTGCAAGAACTCATAGTGATTCTTTATGAAATTCATGTCGAATGGATGATATTGAGTGAAACTTTTCAAGTGGTTGCAATTATTGAAAAATTGCCCCCCGCATGGAAATATTTCAAGAATTATCCGAAGCACAAACGAAAGGAAATGAACGTCGAAAAACTGATTGTTAGACTTCGAATTGAAGAAGACAACAAGAGTTTCGAAAAGAAGTGGTTCAATCCTGGTGTTGCTAAAGCTAATGTTGTGGAGCATGGTCAAAGCAGTAAGACCTATAAAACTAAGCCTGAGTCATCCGGTGGCAAATGGACCAATCTAGGACCTAAAGGTGGAATTTCTAAAAGGAAATTTCAAGAAAAATGCTTCAATTGTGATAAAGTGGGTTACAAGTCTTCTGAGTGCAGATTACCAAAGGAAAAGAAATAAGTAAATGCGGTTGACTACATGGCACATGATGTGTCTGGGATGAGTCTCGCAGCAGTCATTTCTGAAGTGAACATGGTGGGTTCTAACCTAAAAGGATGGTGGATTGACGCTGGAGCTACGAAGCATGTGTGTTCTGATAAAGAACTGTTTATTGCTTTCGAAGCAATTGAAAATTGAGAGAAATTGTTTATGGGAAATTGAGCAACTTCTGAAATCAAGGGATAAGGAAAGGTGGTTTTAAAGATGACTTTAGGAAAAGAGCTGACTTTTAATATTGTGTTATATGTGCCGAAAATCCGCAAGAATCTAGTGTCCGGATCGCTTTTGAATAAGCATGGTTTCCAAATTGTATTTGAGTCAGATAAAGTTATTTTGTCAAAAAATTGAAATATTGGTCGGAAAAGATTATGTTTCCGATGATATGTTTAAACTGAATGTAGTGGTTGTTAAGCCAAAAATGAATAAAGTAAACTCTTCTATTTACTTGTTTGAGTCTTCCAATTTGTGGCATGGTAGACTAGGGTATGTTAGCTATAATACTTTACGTAGACTAATTAACTTGAATTGTATACCCAAGTTCCACATTGATTCCAAACATAAGTGTGAAACTTGTGTTGGGGCAAAATTGACAAGGTCATCTTTTAGATCAATTGATCTGAACACAGAACCACTTTATTTAATTCACAGCGATATATGTGATTTAAAATTTGTGCAAATAAGAGGTGGCAAAAAGTATTTCATTACTTTTATTGACAATAGCACAAAATATTGTTATGTATACTTACTTAAAAGTAATGATGAAGTTATAGAGAAATTTATTCTCTATAAGATTGAAGTTGAAAATCAACTTAATAAGAAAATTAAGGTATTGAGAAGTGATCGAGGTGGTGAGTATGAAGTACCATTTGCTGAATTCTGTGTACAATATGGAATTATACATGAAATCACCGCACCTTGTTCAACGCAACAAAATGGAATTGCTGAAAGAAAAAATTGTACTTTAAAGGAAATGATGAATGAAATGTTGGTAAGTTCTGGGTTATCTTAGAACATGTAGGGGGAAGCTGTGTTATCAGCAAATTACCTTTTAAATAAGGTGCGCCGAAAGAAAATGGAAAAGACCCTTATGAGTTATGTAAATGAAGAAAGTCTTCCTATAAATACTTACGAGTGTGGGGGTGTCTTGCCAAAGTGGCCGTTCCAATACCAAAGAAAGTAAAGATAGACCCGAAAACTGTAGATTCCATATTCATTGGATATGCACATAATAGTAGTATTTATCAATTTTTTGTGCATGAATCTAAAATCCCAGATATACACAAAAACACGATAATGAAATCGAAAAATGCTTCGTTCTTTGAACATGTATTTCCATATAAGCCCAAAAAAGAGGGAAACTCTTCTAAACGGACATATGAGACTATGACTAAAAATAGTAATGACCAAAAACTAGAAGAGGAGTTTGAGGTTGAACCAAGACGTAGCGAAAGGAAAAAAACATAAAAATTATGGTCCAGATTTTCTGACCTATATGCTAAAAAGTGAATCTCAAAGTTATCAAGAAGCTGCGAACTCTTATGAATGCAGATTCTCAATGGAAATAGGTCATTAAAAATGAAATAAATTCCGTTTTGAAAAATCATACATGAGAACTAGTAGATCTTCCTCCAGGAAGTAAACCACTAGGTTACAGATGGATTTTCAAACGAAAAATGAATGCAGACAAGGGAAAGCCTTGATTACTTTGATACATATTCTCCAATGACGAGAATAACATCTATTAGGATGATACTTGTAATTGCTGCTCTATGAAATCTTGAAGTACATCAAATGAATGTTAAAACTGCTTTTTTGAATGAAGATTTAGAGGAAGAATTCTATATAGAACAACTCGAAGGGTTTTCATCTTTAGGTGGTGAAGCATTATATGGGTTGAAACAAGTACCAAAATAATTGCATAAAAATTTGATAATGTCATAATGGAATGTGGATTTAAAATCAACGAGTGTGACAAATGTGTCTACGTCAAAAACACTGAAAATGGTTATGTTATTTTATGTCTTTACGTTGACGACATGCTTATTGTTGGCAGCAACGATAAAATGATCAAATTCACTAAAAAACATGTTAAATTCGATATTTGACATGAAATATATGAGTTTAGCTGATGTTATACTTGGAATCAAAATTTCAAGAATATTAGATGAGCTCGTTCTAAGCCATCACATTATGTGGACAAAATTCTAGAAAAATTCAGTAAAAATGATATTGACATGGCTAGAACACCGATAGATACAAGTCAACGTCTATCCAAGAATAAATGTGAAGGTGTTTCTCAAGTAGAATACTCGAGAATTATTGGAAGTCTGATGTACTTGATGAGTTGTACAAGACCAGACATAGCATACACAGTCAATAAATTGAGTAGATATACGAGTAATCCAGAATATGATCACTAGAAAGGAATAGTAATAGTACTAAGGTACTTGAGATATACTCGTAATTTTGGAAGCACTATAGCAGATATCCAGCTGTCATAAAAGGATATAGCGATGCTAATTGGATATCTGATATAAAAGACTCAAAGTCCACTAGTGGATTTGTGTTTACATTGGGAGGTGCAGCCATATCCTGGAAATCCTCTAAGCAAAATGTTATAGTTAGATCTANTTATCTGACCACCTTGAATCTTGCTAGATTCTTGATTGAAAGTGCTCCAAATCTCAATGAGGGTAAGGGAGATGTTCAGGCATTCAGTGCTCTCGATACATGGAATCATTCGAATTTTCTGTGCTGAAACTACATTATGAACATCTTAGCAGCCTCGCAATACAACATGTATAGTACTGTGAAAACTGCTAAGCATTTGTGTAAGTCTTTGGACCAAAAATATAAAACTGAAGATGTCGAGACTAAAAAGTTCATTGTTGGCAAATTCTTAGATTATAAGATGGTGGACTCCAAAATAGTAATCAGTCAAGTGCAAGAACTCATAGTGATTCTTTATGAAATTCATGTCGAATGGATGATATTGAGTGAAACTTTTCAAGTGGTTGCAATTATTGAAAAATTGCCCCCCGCATGGAAATATTTCAAGAATTATCCGAAGCACAAACGAAAGGAAATGAACGTCGAAAAACTGATTGTTAGACTTCGAATTGAAGAAGACAACAAGAGTTTCGAAAAGAAGTGGTTCAATCCTGGTGTTGCTAAAGCTAATGTTGTGGAGCATGGTCAAAGCAGTAAGACCTATAAAACTAAGCCTGAGTCATCCGGTGGCAAATGGACCAATCTAGGACCTAAAGGTGGAATTTCTAAAAGGAAATTTCAAGAAAAATGCTTCAATTGTGATAAAGTGGGTTACAAGTCTTCTGAGTGCAGATTACCAAAGGAAAAGAAATAAGTAAATGCGGTTGACTACATGGCACATGATGTGTCTGGGATGAGTCTCGCAGCAGTCATTTCTGAAGTGAACATGGTGGGTTCTAACCTAAAAGGATGGTGGATTGACGCTGGAGCTACGAAGCATGTGTGTTCTGATAAAGAACTGTTTATTGCTTTCGAAGCAATTGAAAATTGAGAGAAATTGTTTATGGGAAATTGAGCAACTTCTGAAATCAAGGGATAAGGAAAGGTGGTTTTAAAGATGACTTTAGGAAAAGAGCTGACTTTTAATATTGTGTTATATGTGCCGAAAATCCGCAAGAATCTAGTGTCCGGATCGCTTTTGAATAAGCATGGTTTCCAAATTGTATTTGAGTCAGATAAAGTTATTTTGTCAAAAAATTGAAATATTGGTCGGAAAAGATTATGTTTCCGATGATATGTTTAAACTGAATGTAGTGGTTGTTAAGCCAAAAATGAATAAAGTAAACTCTTCTATTTACTTGTTTGAGTCTTCCAATTTGTGGCATGGTAGACTAGGGTATGTTAGCTATAATACTTTACGTAGACTAATTAACTTGAATTGTATACCCAAGTTCCACATTGATTCCAAACATAAGTGTGAAACTTGTGTTGGGGCAAAATTGACAAGGTCATCTTTTAGATCAATTGATCTGAACACAGAACCACTTTATTTAATTCACAGCGATATATGTGATTTAAAATTTGTGCAAATAAGAGGTGGCAAAAAGTATTTCATTACTTTTATTGACAATAGCACAAAATATTGTTATGTATACTTACTTAAAAGTAATGATGAAGTTATAGAGAAATTTATTCTCTATAAGATTGAAGTTGAAAATCAACTTAATAAGAAAATTAAGGTATTGAGAAGTGATCGAGGTGGTGAGTATGAAGTACCATTTGCTGAATTCTGTGTACAATATGGAATTATACATGAAATCACCGCACCTTGTTCAACGCAACAAAATGGAATTGCTGAAAGAAAAAATTGTACTTTAAAGGAAATGATGAATGAAATGTTGGTAAGTTCTGGGTTATCTTAGAACATGTAGGGGGAAGCTGTGTTATCAGCAAATTACCTTTTAAATAAGGTGCGCCGAAAGAAAATGGAAAAGACCCTTATGAGTTATGTAAATGAAGAAAGTCTTCCTATAAATACTTACGAGTGTGGGGGTGTCTTGCCAAAGTGGCCGTTCCAATACCAAAGAAAGTAAAGATAGACCCGAAAACTGTAGATTCCATATTCATTGGATATGCACATAATAGTAGTATTTATCAATTTTTTGTGCATGAATCTAAAATCCCAGATATACACAAAAACACGATAATGAAATCGAAAAATGCTTCGTTCTTTGAACATGTATTTCCATATAAGCCCAAAAAAGAGGGAAACTCTTCTAAACGGACATATGAGACTATGACTAAAAATAGTAATGACCAAAAACTAGAAGAGGAGTTTGAGGTTGAACCAAGACGTAGCGAAAGGAAAAAAACATAAAAATTATGGTCCAGATTTTCTGACCTATATGCTAAAAAGTGAATCTCAAAGTTATCAAGAAGCTGCGAACTCTTATGAATGCAGATTCTCAATGGAAATAGGTCATTAAAAATGAAATAAATTCCGTTTTGAAAAATCATACATGAGAACTAGTAGATCTTCCTCCAGGAAGTAAACCACTAGGTTACAGATGGATTTTCAAACGAAAAATGAATGCAGACAAGGGAAAGCCTTGATTACTTTGATACATATTCTCCAATGACGAGAATAACATCTATTAGGATGATACTTGTAATTGCTGCTCTATGAAATCTTGAAGTACATCAAATGAATGTTAAAACTGCTTTTTTGAATGAAGATTTAGAGGAAGAATTCTATATAGAACAACTCGAAGGGTTTTCATCTTTAGGTGGTGAAGCATTATATGGGTTGAAACAAGTACCAAAATAATTGCATAAAAATTTGATAATGTCATAATGGAATGTGGATTTAAAATCAACGAGTGTGACAAATGTGTCTACGTCAAAAACACTGAAAATGGTTATGTTATTTTATGTCTTTACGTTGACGACATGCTTATTGTTGGCAGCAACGATAAAATGATCAAATTCACTAAAAAACATGTTAAATTCGATATTTGACATGAAATATATGAGTTTAGCTGATGTTATACTTGGAATCAAAATTTCAAGAATATTAGATGAGCTCGTTCTAAGCCATCACATTATGTGGACAAAATTCTAGAAAAATTCAGTAAAAATGATATTGACATGGCTAGAACACCGATAGATACAAGTCAACGTCTATCCAAGAATAAATGTGAAGGTGTTTCTCAAGTAGAATACTCGAGAATTATTGGAAGTCTGATGTACTTGATGAGTTGTACAAGACCAGACATAGCATACACAGTCAATAAATTGAGTAGATATACGAGTAATCCAGAATATGATCACTAGAAAGGAATAGTAATAGTACTAAGGTACTTGAGATATACTCGTAATTTTGGAAGCACTATAGCAGATATCCAGCTGTCATAAAAGGATATAGCGATGCTAATTGGATATCTGATATAAAAGACTCAAAGTCCACTAGTGGATTTGTGTTTACATTGGGAGGTGCAGCCATATCCTGGAAATCCTCTAAGCAAAATGTTATAGTTAGATCTACAATGAATTATGAGTTTATAACTCTAGATAAATGTGGTGAAGAGGCTAAGTGGTTACACAATTTTTTAGAATATATTTCAAGATGGTCAAAATCTGTGCCAGCAATTTGCATATATTGTGACAGTCAATCAACAATTGGAAGGGCGCAGAATAACATATATAATGGTAAGTCTAGACATATACGTTGTTGACACAATATCATAAGACGACTACTCTCAACTGGAGTTATCACTATTGACTATGTAAAATCAAAGGATAACATTCCGGATCCGCAAACTAAGTTGTTAAATAGAGAGTTAGTTGAAAAATTATCGAAAGGAATGAGACTTAAGCCCTTGAATGGATAAATTAATACAAAAGAAACCCAACCTAGTTGACTGGAGATCCCAAAATCTAGGTTCAAATGAACAACCTAATTGTAAAGACTTAATAGAATCACTGTGGGGGATGTTACCTTATGTTCATTCCTATGATGTAACAGTGATGTCTGTAAAGATGAAGGATAACCAATATGCTTTTAATGATTCTTATGCGTCGAAATTCAAGTTAAGTAATGCGGGTTACTTGCAATAAGAAATCCCCTGTGTGAGAGAGAAGTGGGGTCGCTTCTAAGGGAATTATGCGAGGCAAAATTCTTGTGAACTCTCACAGAACCGGCGTATGTTTATGGCCAAAACGAACATAATAAGGAGAACTGAAATGTGTTAGGAAGAATCTTGTGGGGAGTATATCATCGTTTACACAAAGGGTAGAACAGTTCAAAGACATTGTGTCTATTGATCAGCTAGTAAATTAAATATGTTTTCACAAGGGAATGTTCAAATGGTAATACCTACCTATCCTATGCATGTTTCAACCGTTGAACTTTATCACCAGGTCTTTTGTGTCACATTCATGCGTCGTTCCCAATTTTCATTCATGTGGGGGATTGTTAAAAAAATGAGAAATTTGGCTGATTTTGGAGCTAAATTTGAGTGAGAATCGGTTGTTCATTTTGGAATATGAAAGTTGATTTGTGTTCTCCTTCGTGAGAACATCGAAATAATATATTTACTTGTCAAAAATAATGTTTGGGTGAATGAGAAATTGAAACTCAAAGTGTGCCACTTAAAAAGAGTTTATGTTTGTGGGATAATTAGAAATGTATTTGTCCCGCATAGGAAGTGGATAAAAAACCATTTTATATATGGTTGTACTTTAGAAGGGTGCAATCATGTGTAGCATAGAGACTCTCTCCACGTGCGCGCGCAGGGGATGCAAATCATGGACCGAAATAGGCTTCGGACCTTGAACGTTTGTGTAAGCACGACCTGTGTACACGAATATCAGACCGAAATGAGCAATATTGGCCCCTTAAGAGTGTTCACGTTTTGATACATTTTTATTTTTCAACTGACTTTTCATTTTCTAAAACTGTTGAAATTCATGTGGTAATTGTCATGATGTGAATGGCAAGTTAGAATATCCAATTTATATATATCTCAGTTTTTTTTAGTTTTCAACACGCGAATTTCATCTGAAAATTCATCTGTATATAGTTCGAGTTTGTCTTCGTTTTCAATTTCTATTTCAGTCTTTGCGGTGATATTGTTCGGGAACTAATTCAGTTCGTCGGAATAAAATTCGTGGTGCTCAGATTCTATTGTTCTGCCGTTATATCATGAGAATCAGACGCTTAAATTATACCTCAAGTACATACGGTGAGGGGACGAATCTATTTTAAGGAAACTGTGTGTAACACAGGCATCAGGTTAAAAGTTTATTGCTTTTTTTCATTATTTTTTTTATTTCTTACTGAATATATAATTTAATCTGTTATAATACGGTGTTTAAACCTACTGCATATACGGTATTCAAATTGTAAATTCGGTATCCATTCTACATATTCGGTATCAAGCTGTAAATCCAGTATCAATTCTGCATATACGGTATCTAAGATGTAAATCCGATATTTAGTGTGTAAATTCGGTATTCAGTGTGTAAAATCATTTATCTAAATACTTGAAACACTTGTCTAATACAAAATTTATCAACTTTCGTCAAAATTTTATCAAATAATCACTGGATTAATTTTTGCTGCTCCCCATTAATAAAAATTGTAAAAAATGTAGTGCTTTATAGAAGTTTGATCTGCATCTGATAAGACTTGTGGAGATAAAATTTAAATAACTAAATTGTATTCTCACTAATACTTTGAATTCTTAACAAAGTGGTTGGACTAATATATAGTTTATACTTAAATCATGAACTACCTCTCAAAATTCAAATTATGCTTTTCTGTATAAAAATTAATGTTTCACTAGATGAAATTTGGAAACTGTTCGCGAAGAGCTGGTAAAGTTTGTGTTGACTTAGAAAAAGGCAAAGGAAGACTACAATAACTCAAATACCCTGATGCTCTTATAAAGTACATACAAATAGTGGTATTGTATAAAAGAACTTTTAAGAGCACAGTTGTTACCAGCTAGCTAAGGTCTGAAAGAGAGGGAGACAAAAGGCA
>CAIGRB010076117.1:0-21512 GCA_903798255.1 Fraxinus quadrangulata
ATTTTGCAAATATAGAAAGAAATGGCAAAATAGTATTTTTAATAGATACTATTTATATTCGGTAAATGATTAGGTAAAAATTTCGGTATATGTAGTATGGTCCATGAAATTTATCTCTTTTCCTTTCTCAGAAAAACTGGAAGTTTGAGTTTGTTTCTTGAATGACATTGATTATGTTAGTATTTTTGCCTAATTTTTCTTTTTTGAATTCTCTTATATGTATACATCGCGTTTTGCTGAGTTTTAAAAAAGTTTACTTATTAACCAAATCGAATCAACTTAAACTGATAAGTTTTGGATCGATTCGGATTGACTACTGAACTAGGTTAGTTTTGATTTGGAATTTAACCAAATCGACCAACGCACGTGAACTTTTGATAAAATTTGATGAAATATGTATGATTGAAAAGTTGTAGGTCTTATGGAATATGAGGTTAAAATTAGTTGTGTACTTTGATTTTGATAATCTGCTTTATTCTTTTCTCATTAATTGTTCGTAATAAATAAAGAAATTCGTTCCATAAGTACAGTCCAGGGGCATTATACCACTTTATATTTTGTAGTAAATGATATTTTTTCCAATTAATTTCTTAAAATTATCAGTAGCTCGAGGCTGTCAATAACAAGAGTACATTCAGATTAATTAGCTTTATCATTTTCTCTAATTAATCCTCCAAAATTAACATCAGTACATATCGATTGAATAATTTAGATTCTTCACTATACCATTAGCTAAGATCTTGAAAATATAAACGAGTACAAGAATTTCAAGAACGACTATAGGGTGCTCATGACCGAGATATCACCACAAAGACAACTTGATCCAACGACGCTGACGATAGGCTGTGAATCCAAGGATTTCTTCACTACCTGCAAGATGCGATGTTGTTTGATTTTTATAAAAATCAGACATTTAGTATATTTTGATAAATATTGATGAAATGTGTAATTGAAAAGTTAATAACAATTGTGGGTCCCATAAAATGTGGGTTGAAAATGAGTTTGAAAAAAAAAATTGAAAAAAATGAAGGCCAAATAGGGGCTTGATTTGAATGACGAACATTATTTTTTTCCTTTTCACTTTGAAAAATGCGTGCGTAAGCTTTAAAAAGCATAAAACATGTTTCATAAACATGACACGTCCTATTGAACCCCACATTTTACACGTGACGTAAAAATACTAGCTTAAAATGACGCCACGTAGAGAAATCTATTTAAGTCACATGACAGAGACTATCTAAATTATGTATCGAAACATTTTAAATTTAAAAGTAACCATTTTGGCGATAAACTAACTTAAATTTCGCGCCTAAATTACAATCTCCAACATCATTTTTGACCTTTTTAATCGTAGGGAGATGGATATCGCGAAGCCTTTCGAAGAACTTTATGCTTGGTATTTGTATCTTCATCTGCAGAAGGAACTTGGAGAACTTCATCGGCCACCGGACTAGTCGAAAGGAACCTCTTATGACCACCTTGAACCTGATCGAAGGGAAAATTCTTGTTACAAATCCAACATTAATGAGATCAAATGATTTTAATGTAGCTGCCATTTCAATTACCTTATTTTCTTCAAATTGATTTTTGGCATTTGAGGATTGTTCATCAATCATCTTGAAATTGTTAGAATCCAGATGCCCTTTTTCAAAAATTGTAAGATTCTTCCCAGGAGAATGACTTTTCTTATTTTTCAACTCTAAAAGAAGATTGATTTCATCGATATCAACATGAGTCAAAGAATCACTAGTCATGACTTCATCTTTATCGACTTTTCCTCCGAGATCATTTCTTGGTTGAGGACCGGAATCTCCATTTCCGAGAGTTAAGAGCAAATTTACAGCATCAAATAATTCCTCCTCTTCTGTAGTAGATCGATTCAAAGATTTAGCATCGACCTTCGACTCAATTTCGGGCTTCATTCCTCTCCACTCCTCTTCAGAATGATCATCCATGTGCTCAAATAAAGATTTTCTTGAACAATATATTTCCTTACAAAGCCCGCAAATGAATTGTTTTTGCCCCATCAACTTATTTTTCCGAGTCTAAGAGTTTTAATTCTACCTCGAGATGGAGAAAATAACTTCGGTGAGACAAATCCTATATGCACAAGCGATAGCCAAACATGTTAAAAGTTACGACATGAATTTGATTCTCAATAAAGTTCGCCAACTAAGGTATTTATCAACATTTATTTCGTTCTAATCCTAAGCACTTTTTTTTCCCATTTAATTGCTTTTAAGTAAGAATCCAAAATAATGAGATAGAAAATAAATGCACTTGTTGAAATTAGTAGAAACCATCCAAAATCTATTAACTTCCTTCTGTTGGGTTTCAACAACCATGAAATAATCTGACAGTAGATTTAGCGGTAATTACAATTAATTCCTTAGAAAAGACAAATTCTTACAATGAATTGGTATACAATGGCGGATACAGGTGAACACGGGCGATCGCTAGACGGTCGCCCAGTATAAAGAAAAAAAAATATGGTGGAGCCAGCACGAGCTGCCGTAGGAGTTCGTTGAGTGTTGGCTCTTCCCCTGTATACAATGCAAATAGGATGTTAAATGGAGCGAGTAGTTCGTTGATACGTCGCTTGCCCCAAAGGCAAGTTGTGGGGGCGACTCAAGCCAAGCCACTATTTTTCCGTGCGAGTCGCTCATCGGGTTACACGATCTAGCTCACAAGGTGGGCTCATTGGCTCACCTTGAGAGTCGACTCTCAAGCCGATTATTGGCTTGCCATATCTATTTAGCTGCTTGAATTTGAAATCCACATTTAATTTTACAATAATACTATTTATAGTCAATGATTGTCGATAGTTATCCCACGTGACAGCTTATTATTCGAGACATTAATGAATGATAAGCTAATAACAAACTAATGCCTCAAATAATAAACTACCATATAGGATGACTATCAGCCGTCGCTTAGCATTACTCTTTATTTTATCTTTTATTAAAACAACAAAAATAAGATGTTAATTTAAAAGGGAAAAAAAAAAGTAACAAACGGTGGGTTGGGGTTGGTACCTACTTCTTAACATTTGGCAAAAGCATGCCATGCATTCTATTACGTGGTATCTAGCATTAGGTTATTTGCAAACTAATTTGATATGAATTATTTAAAACGTTACTATGCTCAATGGATTGAGAAAACTAACATAAAATCATGCCATGTCGAATCCCCATCATGCCACATAGTGAATTCTCAAGTCACGCATCGAAAAGTAAGTGACATAATCGAAACATTTTAAACACGAAAGTAACTATTTTACTCGAAATGAAGTTCAGCGACTATAATGAAATTTCGCTTAAAGTACGGCTACGACCAACATTAATTTTACCCTTTAATTATAAAAGTGAAATGTATATCCAAAATCCAGATCGTCCTAGTTAAAATCGAATTCAAGAACTTCATGCTTGGATTTTCAGTATCTTCATCTGCAAATGAAACTTGGAGAATTCGAGCTGCCAGATGAGTCGAATGGCACCTTATGTGCTCTCCATTAGAATTTGAGAACTGTTCACCAATGCTAATCTAATCTTATCTTTTCTTCTTCTTCTTATCCACTGTCTGATTATCAGATTTGTATGATCTGTCAAAATTCCCAGATTTTATAGTATTAAATCCAGGTTTTGAAATCCCTTTTCTTTTGCAATTTTCACCTGTTCTTCCATGATTTTTCAATTCTAAAAGAGCCCGAGTTAAAGACTCACTACTCATGGCTTCAGATTCGTCAACTTTTCCCCTAAGATCATTTACAGGTTTCGGGCCAAAATCTCCATTACCAAGAGTTAAGAGCATGTTTACAGCATCACATAATTCTTTTTCCTCTGATTTGGAAACTGATGAAGAATCAATAATGGGATTTTCGGGCCGAGGACTATCATCTTCTTTTTCACGTAGCCTAATTTCAGTCTCAAGACCGAATGAAGAACCCGCAGAATCAAACTTCGCCATGGGTGTAGACTCAATTTCTCTCCACTCCATTTCTTGGTGGGCCCTCATGTGCGGAAAGAAAGAGTTTCTTGAATGAAAGATTTTCCCACAAACCCTACAGTTGAAGTTTTTTTGCCTCTTCAACTTATTTTTCTGTCGATGATTTTCTTGCTCCGTTATTTAGGAAGAAAAATGGAAAAAGATTTTGAAATAAAACCAAAGAAATGAATCTGGATGGAAATTTTGGAGGCTGTCTCTGTGTTTATGAAGATGGCTGAAGAGGAAGGAGTGGTGAATGCAGGGTTCTCAGCTGCTATATAAGAATTTTTCTGCCAATCTCTTGCTGAATAAATAATAGGCTTTTCTTTTTTTTCTTTTTTTTCCAGTAAACCTTTCGGGGGTGGCTGAATTGGTGGAGCAGGTGAACGCGGAGACCAAAATTCACGAGTTCGAATCTTCTCTCAACACTTCTCGATCGAGCCTGCGCACCGGACTTCCCTAGAGCGATTTATCTCTCCTGTGTGGTTTGCAGGTTATTGTACATAGAACGAGATTTACTTAGTGTGCACTTACAGTGGTCAGACATCCGCCCCTTCGGGGTGGTCGGGGTTCCGCCGGTTAGCGACTGCAGGTTCCTATGTCAACCAAAAAAAAAAAGAAGAAGGTTTTTTAGTTTTTTTTCTTAATGTCGAAATATTTTTCATGGTTCTTAACTTCAATTTTATTTTTAATTTTTTTTCGGCTAGGGAGTAGGGACGGATCCAATGGAGTCCTGTGAGGGGGTCGAACACGATAAAGAGAGACTTTAGCTTATTAAATATAAATCGTTGGTAGTCTTAAAGAAAAAATTTCTACATTTTATGTAGAAGTTTCAAATTCTCTCGATCACAATCTTATTTTTTTTTTTAATTTGAAATATTTGTGCAATTAGTCCACAACTTTTTGAACCTTCGAAAAATTCATCTCAACCTTTAAAATCAAAATTTTCTCTCCTCATCCTTAAACTTTCATTCGCATTTTCGTCCTTTTTATACAAGGAAAATTCGTTAATGTTAGCGTCAAATTACACCTGATTTTTTAAAATCTCGTGTATTTACCTGAATTTTTAATTTGAAACCTCCTATTTGTGACATTTGTGTAATTTTCCATTTTATTAATTCAAATGATAATATGCTTGAATAAATTGTATAATCTACTATGGTTTTTCTCTTTCCTGTCAAGTCACCAAATAAATTGCAAAAATTTAATTTTATGTGAATAAAATGGACCTAAGGTACAATCAAATATTCAATATTATATTATTATTTGGGAATAGTTGACGTTTTAGAAAATAAATTTTAAACATAACAAATACTTGTTCAACTAATTTTTTTTTCTCTAATCATATTAAAGCGATTTTAACCCCCACCAAACAAGGATATAATCTTATTAAATCGATACTAATATTCTCCTTACGTCAGCATTATAAAATTTTATCCTACCCACCAAGAATAGGTGATCAATTTCATTCGTCAGTATACTTGTGAAAGATTTTTTATACACTCATTCTATCTATTTATAATGTTTATAAACAATTTCCAAATAAATGAACAAGAACTAACTTCGCAAACTGTGATTCTAATTGACCCACGAATCACATTATAATTTGACAATTGATTAGTTCAAGTCCACAAAACTCAAAACATGCAGGTAAATATACTAAAAATGAAGTTACATGACACCAAAACAAACTGACTCTGCTAACGAAAATAACAAAATTATAGCCTCAAAAGGCTCTAAAACGGAGGTGACCTCAGATTTTGTTGAAGGCAACAATGTCGCAGCTTTGCACATATTCATTGATAGGCTCGACTGTGAGACGCTCTTCTATGAGATCATCCACTGAGACGAGATCGTCAACTATGGTCATCATGATCTGCAGTTTCTTAATTCCGTAACCAACAGCAACCAATTTCGCTGAGCAAGACCACAAAATCCAAAAATAATCAGAGGCTGACTATGTCGTGTGCAAGATAATTGTTCAAATAGAAAAAAGAGTAAAACATACACGCTCCCCACAAGAGGCCGGGCAACTCAACACTACGAACAGCCTCTTCCAGCTTCTTCATGTCTGTCTCATCATCCCAAGGCTTTACATCCATAAGAACAGATGATTTCCCACCTGGAGACAGATTCCAATTTGCAAAACTCAAAAAATTAACATGGGAAATGGATTTAGAGATGGTTAACAGAGAAAATCAGTCCAGTTCATGCCATAAACTACATATAAAGTTCTGTACAGGCAAAATGGATGAATCATCTTGGCACCAAAACTTTACACATTTTTGCACCAGTCTTGAAATAATAGTGGCAAAATGAACAGAGGTCAGACTAGATTATCACTATCTTATTAGGAAATACTTTTGCGTTTGAAGTATATAATGCCACTCACTCTCTTTCTTTTTGGAAGATGCCTTGGCAGCTTCCCTCTGCTCTGCTGCCTTCTTTTCCTCTTCTGTCTCATCACCGAAGAGATCAAGATCATCATCATCATCACCAGCAGGCTCCTGGCAAATAAAATGAAACGGTATGGAAACCCAATTAATGATGTCCATAGTAGGAAATGAAGCACCAAAATAATGAAAGCTAGGACAATGTTGCCTACAATTATTTGTTCGGTCTAAAATCCACTAGAATCATTCGCAACTTCATCACAATGAAAAGAAACACAACGCGATAAATAATTAACTAGTCAATATATCTGTGGAATACCCATTGAACATACTATATTGCCAAATTACAGCTAAATAACCAATATTTAGAAACGCTTCAAAAGTTCATCAAGCCCAGGCACAAATTTACATATTGTTCTCTATACATTACCCTCCACTATGGTAAATATCTGAAGCTGGCATTAACAAATTGATCGACCGAACTGTGTGTGCATGTGTGTGTGTGTGACGTAGTCAACACATCATAACAAGATTTTTAAATGCACAGTCTCCATTCATAGTCCACTCAAAGTACCTCTACATTTGTTCGCCGTTGTTCCTTGTGCACTTCCCTCCACTTCTATTAATCCAACAATGGGCACAACTATGTATAGATATATAGTTCCACTAGAATATGCACGTCCAATTTGCCAATTCTCATCAATGAAATGGAACCTCTTCTACAATCTAATTTTTGGAAGGTAAAATTTCAAAGTTCATGCATTTAAGATTCCAAGTTATTATAGAGTCTATGGAAATACAACTTTTTCCATCATAAATCAACAATTTTTATCTTGATTTCGAGGGTAGGGTTCCATAAAAACCTCAAAAGAATTCAGTGCTTCAATGACACAAGATAACTAACACATTATCAAAGTACACCATAAAATGAAAACAGGAGAATGAAATACCTTGGCTTCCTCCTTAACTGGTGCAGCTTCAGCAGGAGCAGCTTGGCCTCCAATTCTCACTCCTACAGCCTTCCCTGGAAAGCTATACCATTATGCATAAAGCAGCAAATAAGCAAAACAAATATCAGCACATACTAAAAGTTAGATACACTCGAACGTAAATAATTATAGACAGCCAAAAACGGCTTCTTTTGGGCTTTTATCAGAAGTACAAAAAATAATATTAGGGGGAAAAAAAGGATTTTATTGGCTTTAAAAATACTTGCTTTGTTCTTGAGAGGCCTAATTATCAGTTCATAACTTTTCTCCTAATAAGCTAGTCCTACATCCTAAAGAATTAATAATAACAACAACAATGAAGTTGAAATTATCATGGGATAAATTACCTGGCTGCTAGCTTCAAGGAAACACTTTCATACCACTGACTGGCATTAGTGTACAGATCGCTAGGTTTCTCCAAAACAGCCGCATACACCTTAATATCATCTTTCGTCAATTGATCCCTACAATTTGCATAATTAAACAAAAAATAAAAAATCGTGAAATATTCTCGTTAAATCATTGCTATGAATTAATAAAAACAATAATTAGTTGGTCACTACAAATTACAAGTTACTTAATCAATCAAACAAATAAAAATAACAACAATGAGATGCGAACCCGGAGATGTAAGATTTGTCGGAGAGAAACTCATTAAGGGCCTTGAGGCCGGATTCTGTGTTCAGATCTGAGAACGTAACAGCCATTTTAGTGATTTTAGAGAGAGAAATTATGGGACTGAAACACTGAAGACGGGGAGCAGAGAGAAATAAGCGTAGAAAGTGAGGGCTTTTATAGTGGGTGGATGAAGAAACCCTAGAGAGTATATTCTTTTCCTCTTCCAATTAATGCTTTTATAGTTTTTTTTTCGAAAAAATTAATAAAAAATAAAAAGATGTTATTTTCTTTCTTTTTCTATTTTTCATTATTTTCGACAAAAAAATTTATAGTTGAAATTCTCGAGCTATGCAAAGTATATCAAGTAGGTTTTAATCTTTTTTGTCGAATATGCAAAGTGTAGCATTTGAATTTTAGCATATAGTCTATTTCCATTTGATCGTTAAAAAATAGATAATTTTGTTAACGGGATTAATTTTAGAGTTATTTTTAATAATAAAACAAAAAATACAAGTTTAACTAATGATCTTCTCCACCATTCTAACATTCTAGAAAATAAGTAATGACGGTATCGAAAGAATTAGTATCGATTAACACCTAAGGATCCAACACTTGGAGAGCTCCGACGACCACGAATACTGGATCCGTCGAGAACAATTTTTTTTTTTTTTACAATTTTAGATTATATATCTGATAATTTGTTTTATTTTCAAACATGTTTTGTAACTCAGCTGGTTAGAGCATGTATATTCATATGGGAAGCCTCAGTTTCAAATCTCTTTCTCACAATTTTATTGTGAAATGTTTTTAATTTTACAATTTTTACCAAAATTAAATGGAATAAAGAGGGGAGATTTGAACCCGTGACATCTTCTTAGGATATTGAAAGCTTTACCATTGTGACATTGAATTTGATACTAAATTTACCAGAATAATATATATTACATTTTAGCAATTATAAAAATTCAAATCCGTGTTCTTCCTTTGAATTATATAAATTTTGGCCACAGTATCATTTGGTGAATATTGCTAATTTTTACAACAAAGTTATATATGTTCAGTTTGAACAAAATAATTGTTATATTTAAATTTTAACCCTTGTTTGATTCTTTTTTTTTTTTTGAAATACATTTTTCTCTCTTCTTTCAAATGCACATTTTTTAATAAAATAATATTACATGCAAAATCAAAAATATTTCTTATTTTTAACCACACATTCTTCATTAAATCACTATTCTAAATATATTTTTTTTGTAGAAAATGGACATTAAACGGAGCTCTTAATACTTTATTGCTGGCAACGGTCGACGATCCACAGTCGTCCGTATTGACTCAAAATCTTAAGTCCACCACTAAACTCTATATCACAATCATTGTAAGATAGATGATACGAACATTATCTTAAAATGATTGAACTCAAAGCATTTGTACATAATTTTTGTATTCCCTCAAATCCAACGGCTCTAACCTGGACACTCCTCACAAATTACTGTCCCATGTGGAGTGGAAAAATGGGGAAACACAAGAGGTCCGACGAAGAAGGTGGCAAAATAGATTGTCGGGGAGACACATTTGATTGAAAAGTGATAGAACGATAATTTTTCTTACTTTCTATATTTAGACTTGAAAAGTAATTCAATAGTCAAAATATTTGAATGATTAATCTTTATTGTCGAATTTTTATTCAACTCCGACTCTAGTTTAAAAGTCCATAGACTCAATGTTTCTTTATGATAGAGCCAATTTTACAATTAAGAGAGGTTCAATACAAGATTAAGCCCTATTTATCCACCATTCCTCAAAAAAAAAAAAAAAAAAATCTTTTTCTAAAACTCTTATTCAACTATATATTTTCATAATAAAATATTTTTGGCATGTAAATTTAAAATTTCTTCCTACTTTTTAACTAAACATTCTTTAAAAAATCACCATTCTAACCCCAAAAAAAAAAGGACAAAATTTGTTAACGGGCATCAAACAGTGGCTACAATTCTCGTATGACAAATAAAAATTGTAAAAAATTTACTCATTTTAGTTATACCCTTAGTTTTAGTGCTATAGCCATCAATTTCGAATCGTACGGCCCAAAGCCTCTTGGGCTTGGCTCAATACGAACGTGAGCCCCAATTTTTGCACATAAGTATTAGATGGGTCAAGCAAATGGGTTGTAACGGGCCTACGCCTATCAAATGACATTTTTATCCAAGAAAAGGATGAATATCCACTCAAATCACTCAGCTCATGTTTGTCAAAACTTATAATTGCTAATAAGTAATAGATTCCAAGTAATGCGTAATTCAAAAATAGGTAAAATTTGTTGATATTAAGTAATTTGTAGACTAAAATAAAGTTTGATCAAATATAATCAATTATACGCTTTTATAAAATAAGAGATTATATATCTTGCACGTTAAAGAATAAATAAAGGGTACAACAACAACAACAACAATAATAATAATAATAATAATAATAATTCATATGCATGCTTGGATTTCATTACAATCTCCCTATAATTTAAAGTCAAACAATTACTACTCATTTATTATTCATACATTTCGTGAAGCTTTTGATAAAAAAATTTAAAAAATAATGTGTTAAAAAATTGTGAAAAATTACGAATTTCATTAAAGGTCCGTTTGATTGCAAGAGTGTAATTTGAGTGGAAAAAAAATGAATTTCAGGGAATTAAATTGTCTAGAATTGTTTTCCTGAAAATTGTCAATTAATTGTGTTTGATTAGTATAATTTTTTATGTAGAAAATATTGAAATTTTGGATCTTTTGGTATTCATTTGACTTTGTTTTACATGAAAATTGTTCATTATAGGGATAAAATTTGTTACAATTGGGGATAGAATTTGTTTCCATTGAAAAAAAAAAGTAGTTTGGACCATGGAATTGGAATCGTGTGACACAAAAGATGGAAAATGAATTGTCAGGAAAATTTTCCCATTCAAACATGACTTTTGGTGGAAGATGGAATTTCATTTCCAAGTTTCATGAAAAAATTGTCAAATCAAATAGGGCCTAAATATATTATTGAAATATACTTTTGACTTTAGTATTAATCTTTTAGCAACTTTAAGTTATCTCACACAACAATCCTGCTATTTGTATATTCAGGGTTGACACCTTGAACGTCAATCCTAGATGACACCCCCTCGCATATAGGAGGGTTGCATTTTTTTCTATTCACGCGGCCCTTCTATTTGAGGGGTGTTATTGGGTGTGTCAATTCCGTATGTGCAAATAATATTATTGATCAAACAAACACTCATAAAGATTGCATTGCAGTAAAAAAAAACATTTATTTTTAGGTGGACGTGGAAGGGATAAATAAGGACAAGAAAGAAGATAAAAGTCCATCCACAAGAATGATTCCCTTAATCAACTACAAGACTATTGAATTCTACCAATATAAATATAAAAAATTCTACCACTATAAATATAAAAATATATACCCACGAGGTTCACACTCCCAATTCATACAGAAACACAAAATCATTTCTTGAATAGCATTCAACCGATTGAATTGGTGAAGCAAATTTTCAGTCAACGTGTTCATCTTCTGTGATTGACACAGTATCCTATGGCTTCTTCCAATTTTATATGCAGTCACCAAATCTACAGTTCCTGCAATGGCAAAACCCACTTCAATTCTTTCAAGAAAGCTAGTTTTTCGATACCTTCGTCGTATAAATTTCAACACGCATCTTGTTTTGAAAGAGGGTCCCGATATTCAAGAATCAGAGCGACGGCTTCTGATTCAAAAACTGGCAAAAAACAAGTGGAGGTATCAATTTTCTGCTTATTTTTGTGGTCTGCTTATAGTTTTATATGAAGATTTAAACCTTTTTTTCCTTCTGAAATTTAATGTCTGGGATGTGGTGATTAGGTAGTGTATGATCTTGAGGATAAGTTTAATCAGTTAGCTGATGAAGTGGATAAGAATACTGGGATGTTATGTTCAATTTTCTGCTTATTGCTGTATGGATAATAACCACATCTAATTTTTCTGCTTGTTTTGAATCTATACATCCTTTTTCTTAAGAAGTTGAATTTGTACCTAAAATTGAATGTGAATTTTGATGTTTGTGCTGGGGTAGTTAGGTAGTGTATGATCTTGCGGACAAGTTCGATAACGAATGGTGGGAATCCGAGCTATCCATTTTTATGTTCATCTTCTTCCCATCAATGAATAGAAGGATTCTATATTATAGGGAGATGTATATGGTCAATTTTGATGCTTATTATTGAGTCTGAACTTTTATTTAACGTATTTCGATAAGTCCGAGGTTATTACAAAGTTAAATTCTGCTTATCATTGAAGGTGAATTTTTAATTCTTTTAGTATATGTAATCTTGAGGATAAGTTTCATAAATCAGCCGATGAAGTGGATGAGCATAATGGGATTTCGAGGCTCACTCTTTTTTCATTATGTACAGTTTTTCTGCTTATGATAGAAAGGAAAGATTCTTATCTTATTATTGAATGATAAAGTTTGTGGTTCATTTAAAGTTGTATTTCTACCTATAACTGAAGGTGAAGATTTTGAACTTTTTTTGTTTGTGAATTTGGTGTTTGTAATGGGTGACTAGGTAGTGTATGATCTCGAGGACAAGTTCAACAAATTAGCCGATGAAGTGGATAAGAATTCTGGGATGTCAAGACTCACTCTTTTTTCTCCTTGCAAGGTACGGTAATTAACTATAATATCACATTACGCCATCTGTATGTGTTTACTCAAACTTTGAAAATTTGATGTATTTCAAGTGCAGATTAATGTATTCTTGAGAATAACAGGCAAAAGGGAAGACGGGTATCATGATTTGGCGTCGCTCTTTCATGTAAATACCTATAATTTATTAAAAATGTTTTTGCTGGAACTTTTCCGAATGTTAATTAGTTAACCCTCTTGTTCTTTCAGGTAATTAGTCTAGGAGATAAAATAAAGTTCTCTTTATCCCCGTCAAAATCGAGTGATCGTTTATCAACGAACGTTCCTGGAGTTCCCCTTGATGATCGAAATTTGGTAAAGATAGGAGCATCTTTCCATTTCCAATTCTTTTTCTCTATGATAGTTATTTAATTTATATATTTATTTCAGATAATAAAAGCCCTCAATCTTTTTAGGAAAAAGACGGGGACTGACAACTACTTTTGGGTAACGTCTTTGATTTTCAGAGATAAATATCAATATTTTTCACATCTTAGTTGGAGTACTAGTTTGATTCTTTTCTCGACTAATTTCCATGGGCAGATTCATCTTGACAAGAAGGTGCCAACTGGGGCAGGGCTTGGTGGTGGTAGTAGTAATGCTGCCACAGCTTTGTGGGCAGCAAATCAGTTCAGCGGCTGTGTTGCCACTGAAAAGGAACTCCAAGAATGGTCAGGCGAAATTGGTTCGGATATCCCGTTCTTTTTCTCTCACGGAGCGGCCTACTGTACGGGTCGAGGTGAGGTATGTCTTTTACATGTATGGTGCTCACAGTCAGACCTTGTCTTTCAGCTTTCTTATAGTGCATGTTTGGTTAAACTAAATAACCTTTTTACAAGTCAAAGCTGGAAATTAATTTGGTTTGGAATTGATATGAAGTGACATAGTAAAGTATTGAGTTTTTCATGTTAATTGGTTCAGATTGTTGAAGACATTCCGAAGCCTCTACCCTTCGACGTTCCATTGGTTCTCATAAAGCCTCAAGAGGCATGTTCCACAGCTGAAGTATACAAGGTAATAGATTTTAAAGTTAGCGGACTATTTTAAATTA
The DNA here is from genome assembly GCA_903798255.1 of Fraxinus quadrangulata. Lineage (NCBI taxonomy): Eukaryota > Viridiplantae > Streptophyta > Magnoliopsida > Lamiales > Oleaceae > Fraxinus > Fraxinus quadrangulata. The sequence goes on from CAIGRB010076117.1 coordinate 13,753, forward strand.
ATTCTAGAGTCGAATTCTTTTGATAATTAGTTTTGATTTCTCAGCGTCTTACCTTGGATCGAACAAGCAAAGTGGATCCTTTGACCCTGCTAGAGAAGATATCGAGAAGCGGAATATCTCAAGATGTTTGCATCAATGATCTAGGTATGTAAAACGCAAAACACTCTTTACATGAACGGATTTTTTGACCACATAAGATAGACAGGGATGATGTTTTTTAGCATCGATCTTTTTTATATTAATCATACGTTTATCCATGTTGCAGAACCTCCTGCTTTTGAAGTACTTCCTTCACTAAAAAGATTAAAACAGCGCTTAATTGCCGCAGGTCGAGGACAATATGATTCCGTTTTTATGTCTGGGAGGTACATTTCACTACCATTTTTGGGTATCTGAAAATTCAGTTTTTATGCCTTTTAAGTTAGTAGTCAGGACAATATAATTAATAAGATTTTAGCTTATTTTTCTTTTTAGTATTGCTGTATATTTCTCTCTTCGAAATATGTCATACTGTTCAGTTCTTGCATCTTATATCTTTTAGTCCGAAAAAATTATCAAAGAAATTAGTATCTGAATTATGCGTAAATTTTAATATAACTTTGCCTTTTGGTTCATGATTATAACTTAGAATGTTTTTTCATATTATGATGCAGCGGAAGCACTATAGTCGGGGTGGGTACTCCAGACCCCCCTCAATTTATCTATGATGATGACGAGTATAAAGATGTGTTCTTATCAGGTAAATCACAAATTACAATCGTGAGATCGAATTCAGTGTCCGTTTTCCATTGATGCATCGGGGTGAAACCCGAGTAAGTTTTCCGTGTTCGTTACGCTAAGTAGATTTGTAACTGGGTTTAATCCATTTATATTGGGTTAATCTACTTATAGAGAGTTTGGCAAGGAGAATTTGATAGCAGTAACCAATCTTTCAATCTGCGTGCTCTTTTTTTTTAGTCTTAATCAGATCGAATTGTTCATTGAAGTTTAATGAGTTCTGATACCATATTAAGATTTGGAGTTCCATCTTAAAAGGTTAACCATATTATTAGGAGTAACCTAAACCTTTATAAATTGATTTTATGTTTTTCATCTTTGATGTGAAATTTTATGTCTTACAGTCTAGCCCTTAAGTCTAGTATGGTCGAATACCACATGCCAAACATGAACAAAGTCCTTGGGTGTGGCCTAGCCATTACAGGTTTTACAATATTCAAAATAGATCTTTTATGTTGGTCAAGTGATACCAGAATTTCTTTACCACTCGTTTACTCCTTGTGCTTTCTTTGACATTTTTAGTACATTATGAACGCAGAAGCCAGTTTCATCACTCGTGCAGAAAATCAATGGTATACGGAAGTTTCTATGGATGCTGCTTCATCGCCAATGGAGTTTTCAGTATAGTCTATCTTCTTTGTAATGCATCAAACTGTTGTAATCTTTTGTCTATCATCTTGAATTTATATTCCAAAATCTTTTCTTTTTCCTTTTTAAGATTGTAGTTTTTCAGTTGTCCACCTTAAAGAGATCAATGTAGCAATATCCCTATTTATACATGGAAGATTGGGTGGATGATAAAATAAAAATTCTGGGTCGCAGAAAGTGGTAATGAAGTGATTCTTGATACAGTTCTCCATCTTAATGACAAAAAAAGGATTTGACTTTTTGTTGTCTATGTTAGAGTTAAATATATTCCTGCAAATAAGAATGGATCGATTTTGGCATAGGTAGAATCTAGATCTAACCCGAATCATCAGGTTCTCAATTATTAAACACGAAATCAGTTAAATTTTAACGGGTCGGTTTGGCAATGGCAAGTCGAAAACCGATTGAAAAACTCGAATCAAATAAAGAGCAACAAAGTGAAGGTTGATGTAACAACAATAGGGTAAAAAACATCATGTGAATCAATACTAAATATTCAAGCACATTTTTGGTCTTCTTGTCATTCTTATTTATTCTTTCAACTCCTCTCCATTCATCTTACAGAGAAGGGGAGGAAACAAACTGTCTGGGTAAACTGAAAAGGTCCTTCTCTTCGAATGGAGAAGTCCATTCCCGAGAACCACCAACTGCCTTTTCTGTAGAAACTCTCCCGTCCTGCAACCCTGGAATCGGAATACCACTCCCATTCGACAGAACAGGTCTCATAGCAGGTTTCACCCCATATGTAAATGAATTGTGTGGACGAGTATTGTTTTGCATCAAAGAGTTAACCCCGGACCACAACCCCCCAGTCCCCAGTGTAGACGACCCACGATCCAAACTCCAGTCTATGTTGGTGTAATCTAACTGCGACATTGAGCTGCCCATTTTCCAGTCTACAGGAGATGTAGACCCTGATGTGACATTGATGCCCAGTCCCGAGAACAGTCCAAGGGATGAAGCAGCAAGTGTTGGCGACGTACCTGCTCGGCTCCACAAACCGATTCCTCGGTTTGTACCTTGGGAATCTATTGAGCTACTGCTTGACACGAACTGCTGCTGAGGTTGGTAATGGAGCTGGTTATACAACGGATTTGAACCACCACCATTTGGGCTCATGCCTCTTGTGATAGTGACAGGTGGCACAAATCCATTGCGCTTCACATTTTCGACGCCATTAGGATACCAACCAACAGCTGTCCCAGTTGGAGATGTTGATGCAGGTGCCTGCTTCACGTTGATGGATTGGGGCCGCTGCATCATTATGACGGGTTCCCTCACTGATCCAAGCTGCAGGTTTTTGAATTCATTTCCAACGGACACATAACGAGCTTCTGTCTTGGCTGGTGGAAGCGAAGCCTGTGAATGTGAGGCTAATGAGTACGAAACAGGAGGACTCGATCCTGAACCTGGCCACCTTTTCTCTGCAGGCACAACAATCTGCTGTGGCTTGGCCCAATCCAATCTTGATTGTATTTTCCTTATCTGTTGCGTACTTTTGATTCCGGGATCTACTGAAGACCCTATAGTAGCTGGAACTTTGGTATAGTTGAAATCTTTTTCATCCATTCTATGTTGTAGGGTAGTAGATACAGTAGGTTTTGGTTGCAGTCCCGTTGCACTCTGGCTAGCAGCTATTTTTAGATTACTATTGACTACAGTAGGAAGATTGCTAATTTCTTCTGGCTTTGGAGAGTCAGAGGGCTCCTGCTTCTGAGCCTTCAACGTTTCTTCCGCCTTCTCAAGATCGCCCTCACATGCAACTACAGCTCGTTCAACCTCCTGTTTAGAGGCCTTATACCTAATTCCCATGTCAGCAATACAAGCAAGCTCTTCAGATATATCAATTTTCAAATTACCCCCACCGTCAAGATTATGTTCAGCGTGCTTCTCTTCTTCGCCTCCTTCCAAAAGCCAAGCTACTGACTCCTCTACTCTCCCTTCATTCAGCATAAGAGCAATTGTTGCCCGTTCTTGAGAGAAACCCATAGCCACGAGTTGTTGAGCAAGTGATTCTAGTTTCCTTGACATAAGATAGCCAACACACCGATCGTGCAGTTCTTGAGCTCGCCTCTCCTTTTGTCGCTGATGTTTCTTCTCGTTCTTCTGCCTAATTTTTTCTCTTTTATCATTGTCAGCTCCAGGTACTGACTCCTGATATGAAGGGGGATGAAGCATTTTTTCTTTATGTTCCTCTGACTCACCAGACCAGCTACCATTATTTGAAACAGAATCATACTCAGTGCTCGTCGCAATTGAATTCCCACTATGATCATCCGTCTCATCTATGTTTCGGAAACGACCATTCACCTGATGCAGACCAGCAGAAGACACTGGTACAGCCTCAATCGTGTGGAATGTTCCCAAAACCGGATTGTAACCACTCGCTGAAACCCCACCATTAGCGTTAACAATACCTGATGGCTTTGAAGAGCCCTTGGCAGGTTCCTTGTTAGCCCTTTTGTCCTTGGACTTAGATCTGGATGCTGGAGCCATTCCAATATGTTCAAGTTATAATTCCTGCAATGTCAGTGGATTAGATTTATGTTAGCCAAGGAGATGAGCAAACTCATTTATATGAAAGACAAACTGTATGAGGGGTTAAATAAGAGCACATCCTGTTACATGACCAGAAAATGGCACCATTTTCTAATGGAAAATATACAGGTAAATCACAAATAATATTTTTAAGAGTATTCAGGCATGACCAGAAATTGGCACCATTTTCTAATGGAAAATATACAGGTGAATCCAAAAAATATTTTTAAGAGTATTCAGGAGAAGAAAGTAAGAAATCAGACTGAAGACGAAATGGTCAAAAAATAAATATATACTGAAGAAAATATTCGAGATGAAAGTAACGATTTAATCTAGCTTTTGAAACTTTTTAATCATCATGAATAACAAAAACAATAAACATAAATAAAAAATTGAAATCCCTTGAACACAGAGGAAAAAAAATTCAAAACTGCAATGCGTCATTCTCCATTTACACTGTCCATGATTGGCTCCCCTACAAATGACTTTCTCAATAACCCTTGTGTTCTAGACCAAAAATATTATGCCCCTTTCTAATCAATGCACACCTGAAAATCTTTTACCTAGACTAAGTGAAAACATATAACTCTTTAACAGTTCCTATTGCCAAACCTCCTGTAGCCTTTTGCCCTTCTAAACTTCATGCAAGTTCCTCAGCCTGCAGACTACAACCCCATTGACTATAGATGCTAGAAAACCAGGCGAGTGATTAATTCCACTCCCTAGATAAATAACATGAATATAACTACCATTTTATTACCCCCTAGCAGACTTGTCCCTTTTCTTTGATGCACGAAAACAGACACGCGTGTCGTGTCTGACACTATAAGATACAGACATGACAACACGTGATTTTTCAAAAAAGCATGACACGGACACGTCATGGACACATTAATTCAAAATTATTTACAATTGTAGATTTATAAATTATGTCATTATTTTTATATATTTTTTAGTTTTTGACTTTTGTTCGTAAGATCTTTTGATTGGATGAGTAGCTATTATTATGTTGAAATAGCTTTGAGTTAAACAATATGTTACTAATGACGGTAAGGAAAAATGCATATACTACATGCCTTTTGAGTGTCTAAGGAGTCTCGGTGACCGACATGTGTTGAACACAGACGCGCCACAAGTGTCCATTCTTCATGGCTTTTAATCACTGCTGAACCATAGACATTTCAAAAAATAGAACTTCCAAACCAGAATCATTTTCCTTCGTCAAATTTACAAATTGTGTTCCTTTCTTATGACATGGAAGAAAACCTCTAGCGTAAATCCTTTTCCATTGCCCATCCATCTGTCAAGCCTTTTCATCTAAGTTGAATAACTTCATTACATTAGCCCCATTTATCATAACTGCTAGTCCTCCAACCCACAGCGCTGTGAGAAAGAAAAGGAAATGGCCCTTCCTGGTGCAGCCTATCAAATTTAAACTACTAGCTTTCCAATGTAACAATACATATGCACACCTCTAATCTATTCCACGGCCAACTCCTAGATCCATGTATGAAAATAGAAATCATAACAACATAAAATCTAATTCAGATATACCCATTTGTCTTCCAATTCAATTTTCAGCCCCAAAAAGGGATAAAAACCTATATACTAACACGCGCAAAAGCAGGTACATAAGAAATGAAATGAACGTAAAAATCTTCATATTATGTATCATTTTTCTACACGTAAACATAAGCAGATCGAATCTACATATCCATGTCCCAAAGCGCATACAGATCAGTTAATCCAACCAAATTTACATGAAAATCATATCCGAAAGCCTAAAACCAACACGAAACATATAACACACACTCAATATAACAATTCACCTCCCCTGCCCATCCAAATCCTAGCCGCATATCGATATCAATTAAAAAAATAAAGCGGGATTCAGCATCACCTGTAGCGTTCGATCAATAAACAAATCGAACAACGACGTTTGGTATTATTATCACCGGATGGAGAACTGATTTTGGTTTTGAGAGAGAGAGAGAGATAGAAGTTTCTGGAGAGAAAATGAGGAATGATATAAGGGTAGAGAGAGGAGAGAGATAGGTAATGCGAGGCTGAAAAACGAAACTGAATCGACGGCGATTAGGGTTTTTTAATTTTTCTGAATTTTTAATTTGTTTTTATATTTGGGAATAGTATATCTATTTACGTAATAAAATATAAAAAACTAAAAATAGAAAAATGGTCGGGAAATAATGGCAGGGCGCCAGGGCCAACCGGCCGGAGAAGAATGATAAAGTAACAAATATTGAAATGAATAGGAAATCTAAGGTGGAGAGAAACTTTTACTTTGTGTATTTCGTCTAATTCTGTTTGATATCGTGTGAGTTGATTGTACAAGGTTTACAAAGCCCTATTTGGCCCTCATTTTGGGGTGTGAAAATTTTTGGAATAGTGATTGACGAGAGAATGTGTGGTAGAAAAATAAAGAAAAGTTTTAGATTTGTGTGTAATATTATTTTATTTGATGAATGTGTGGTTGAAATGAAGAGAGAGAAAAAACATAATGTTATGTAATGGAAAAAAGTGGGGGCCAAACGGGGGCAAAATTGTATGCACGTTTTTTGTGGCCACTAACTCTGTTTAGATATTCAGTGAATATACATGGCACACTATTATATATGATGCATATCGATTTTGCAAATGGTAATAATAGAGTCTTCGAGCAAAGTGACGACCTGAAAATGGAGCCGTGAACATTAGTTCAAAGTCCCACCCCGTCAAATAATTAGTAGTTATAAAAACATGTGTCGACCCCAAAAAATGATCTCAACAGATACCAGGCACACTCTTGCCACGACAAACACAATTTCGGTGCATTTCTACCGGAATAATAACGGTAGTCGGTTGAAAACGGACACGGGGGGGCACTTTCTGATAAGAGACAAAAATGTTTGGATTCCGGTAAGTAGAACAAAAGGCAATCGCGCTAACAACGACCGTCGAATTGAAACCAAAATAAATCTATGTAATGATCAAGAGGAATATGTGGAATGATAGATGAAATGTAAATCTCTTTCTTTTTCAAGTTCAAGTGTATGTTTGAGAATATGTGATTGTCTTCTTTCCAATTAATCATCTCCCCCGATGCATCTTAGCATGGGCATTGAGAAGCCACGTTTATACAATATATCATCTTGCAAGATGAAGTGGGAGGCTCTTCTTCTAAGCCTCTGAGACTAATCTTTCCCCAAGGGCAGGATCTGATCATTTATGTAAGATATAATGGGCTTCATCCAAGAAGGGATGTCTTCTACCCACATTACCATTCTATCGACCTCTATGGAGGGTCTGGCGATGTGCTCAATTGTGATTGCAGGGAGCAGCTCGGAGTCTTTGCTACGTGCCAACTTTGCTAGCGCATCAGCATGAGCATTGTGGGATTGTGAAATTTGCATTAGTTCAAACTTTTCGAATGATGGGATGAAGTTCATTACCAACTTTAAATAGGCTGCCATGGACTTGTCTCTGGCAGAAAAGATTTCATGCACCTGACTAATGACGAGTTGGGAATCACTGCTGATTATGAGCCTCTTCACTTGCATTTATTTTGCTAATCGTAGGCCAGCTAGAAGAGCCTCATATTCTACTACATTATTGGTTGCTTTGAAGTCAAACCTTATAGCACAGGTTAGCTTGTGTCCCTCCGGACTAACTAGAACGATCCTCGCTTCTGATCCTGTGTCGCTTGAAGACCCATCCACTGAGAGTCTCCAAATTTGTGGTTCCGTAGGTTCCATTTCCTCTTCGACGTTTGGGACTGGAGTGAATTCAGCCACAAAATC
>CAIGRB010076124.1:9143-36308 GCA_903798255.1 Fraxinus quadrangulata
AAAACGTCCAAAACGATGATTTTATCGTTTTGTGTTTTGTGTACAAATTTTTTTTCGTTTTCAAAAACGCGTTTTCGAAAATAGGAAAGAGAACGCGTTTTCACTGTTTTGAAAAATCGAAAACAGAAAATGACCCAAAACTGCCAAAGAGAACAGCCCCTTAGTGTTTTCAGAATGGATAAGAGCTTGTTTATAAGCTTGTTGTAGGAAATATTGCAACAATGAAGAGAAAAATAGATGAAGAAAGAAACGCCAAAACTTGGAATGAAATTGCAAGACTTGAACACTTGAACAAACGTTGTCTTGAAACGATATTTGCCTCCTCTCCAATTGCTTTAAAGATTTCCGGCAAATAGTTTGAAGGATTAAACAAGCCTTTTGTGAAGAACACCAAAGCAAAATTTATTTTTTCAATATGAACAAGTGAAATCTTGAAGATGAATATGTATAGAAATATGATAATTCTTCAAAGATTATATGGATTGATTGTATGTTAAAAACAAGTTTGATATGAAAAACCATCACATATTTATAGTTTTTCATCAATACATCTCGAAATGGTTCCAACTTAGCATGAAAATATGCAACAATTCGGGCAAAAGCCACCAATTTTAAATCGGGAAACCAACCTAACGGTTGTTTCAAAAACCATGTGGTTGCATAGGCTATTGCTTAAGCGGCTGCATGGCAATAGGCCTTTGGCCTCGGGTGGCTATGGTGTGCCCCATGCGACCATGAGCCCAAATGGCCTATGTGCTCGCATGGTTTGAAAACCATTTCCCAATTTTCGCAATCTAATAATCAATCCCTAATTTGGCCCAATAAAAGCCCACTCTCATATGATTTTGAACAAAAGAATTGTAACTATCCCTCACTTTTTCAAAATCAATGTTAATCATATATTCAAGTATCAACACTTATGCATACATATTAGATATTTTTCGATTTGAATCTAACCATAGTGTAAATCTCTCAAAGTATTATTGAAATTTCAGATAGTATGAAAGCTTTGAACTCGTTATTTCTTGTGACAATATCAATGAAATCATACACAAATGTTATGTTTTCACAAGTTACTCAAGCTCGCTTAGTGCTAATATGGCCCTACACTTATCCTTTTCATTTAATTTTTAAGAGAGAAACTCTAACTCTGTGTGGATGCGGCATCACCTCGAAGTTCACATAAATGAAGTTCTTCTAGTACCTTTGTTACTTTTACAGATATTGTACCACGTACTGAACTTCATTAAGAGTTTTATAACTCATCCCTCCAATCATAACAATCAGCACTATTCATCAAAGATATGGATTTTAAATAAGTTAATAGTACTGAAATCTATCCACTTATGGAATGGCTTGTTATTACCCTTCGAACTTAGATATACTTATTTAGTATATCTCGGTAGGGTTGCTATTATTGGTGAATTTTTAATCAAGGTGTTTCAACCATATCCTTTTCGATGTTGATCTTACTAAATCTTTTGTAAGATGTTTAGTCAACAGATCGGCTAAATTCTCACTTGACTTAACATATGCAAGAGAAAATTTTCCATGGTAGATTAATTTTCTCATGTACTCATGTCTTAGACTCATATGTCTAAACTTTTCATTATATGCCCGTGCTAAAGTGGCTTGACTACCACACATAATATGAATTAAAGAAATATCCTTTGCACCTAAAGGAATTTCATAAAAAAGATTCCTTAACCATTCAGTTTCTTTTTCCTGTTTCAGCAAATGTTACAAACTCCGACTCCATTGTTGAGTGTGTAATGCATGTTTGTTTCTTACACTTCCAAGAAACTGCACCTCCTGCAAGAGTAAACACCCACTTGAAGTAGACTTGTTTTCTCCCGCACTCGATATCCATCTAGCATCAGTATATCCTTCTAGGGAAGTTGTGAATTTTGTATATTGTAGTCTAATATTTTTAGTTTTCTTCAAGTAACTGAAAACCCTCTCTATGGCCTTCCAATGTTCTGAACTTTGATTACTAATAAATCTACTTAGTTTATTCAGTTTGTATATTTGATTTGAGCTATTTCTTTTACATCGTTCTTTATTAACTTAATACTTGGATACAACGGGATATCTGTTTTTTTATTGTTCAAATGTTTGAACTTATTTGTCACATTCTCAATATAATGTGATTGGTTTAATGTATAACCCCCACTACCCTTTTTAACTTTAATGCCAATGATAGTATCCACTTGTCCAAGATCCTTTGTATTGAACGTGAACAATAGAAACGTCATCATTTCCTTAATCCCTTCTACGTTATTGCTGATGATCAACATATCATATCAAGACATACAAATGTATTATACTATAATACACTTTAGTATATAAACATTTATATATCGAATTATGATTAAAACCATTAGAGTCAAAATTTTCATGCCACCTTTTAGATGCTTGTTTTAATTCATATAAAGATTTGATTAATTTGCATACCTTATGTTCATTTTCTGGTAAAACAAATCTTTCAGATTTTCCATATAAACTTCCTTCTTGAGATCCCTATTTAGAAATGCCGTCTCTACATCCATTTGATGAAAGTGCAAATCATACATTGATGCTAATGCAAATAAAATCATTATCGAGGTTATCTTAACCACAAGTGCATATATGTCAAATTAGTCGATTCCTTCATTTTGTCAATATCTTTTAGCTACTAATATAGCTTTATATGTATTGAGTGTACCTTTGGAATAATATTTCCTTCTAAACATCCATTTACAACCAATGGATTTAGATCCCTTTAGCAAATCAACAATTTCCCAACTGTTGTTCTATATAATAGAATCCGTTTATCATTTATTGCATCTTTTCAAATTATACAACCTCTAGAAGACATCGCTTCTTTATAAGTCTTAGGATTACTTTCAACTTGAAGAACAAAATGAATTGTTCTTACAACATCCTTCCCACCTCCCTCCACTAAGTAAAGATAAATAAGTTGGGAATCTATTTTATTCGATCCTAGGCTTTTTTCTTTTCTAACTCTTTTGCTTCTTCGAATTTCACTTGGTAGTTCAACATCTCTCATAGATTTTTTATTTGTGATTCGTTAGAAGTCGAAATGTCTACATGAATTTCATTTTGTTAATTTCTTGTTGCCAATACATTCTCGAAGAACTCCACATCTCTCAATTCTATTATAACATTTGATTTTAAATTAATAACCTATAGGCCTTGCTATTTAAAATATATCCTACAAATACACATTTAATACATTTGGGGCCTAATCTAGTTTTTTAGAATCCGTGTTCTTGCTATAAGCAAGACAACTGCACACTTCGAAATAATTTATGTTTGGTCTTTTACATTTCCATATCTTATATGGAGAAATCTTATTTTTTTTTAAGGAAATCCTATTTATTATATGACATGTACTAAGTAAAGTTTCACTCTACAAATTAAATGGTAATTCAACATTTAATAACATGGTATTAATCATTTTCAAGAATGTCCTATTCTTTCTTTCTGCTAGATTATTATGTTTGTGTGTACATGGTGCATAACATTGATGCATTATGTTATTTCGTTCACAAAATATGTTGAATTCAATTGAAAAGTACTCTCTACCTCTATCACTTCTTAGAGTCTTTATTTTCCTTCCTAATTGATTTTCATATGTTTCAATAAATATACGTAAGTATACCTAGAACAATCATCAATTAATGTAATAAAATATCTATTACCGCCTCTTGTTAGTATGTCATTTATATATCTAAATGTACAATTTCAACTAGATTTGATGATCTTTCTACACTATGAAATGTCTTTTTAATCATCTTAGATTAAATGCAAGTTTCATATTTATTTATGCTATCAACTTCACATGAAATCGAACCATATTTAATCGCTCTTTTCATAGTACTAATACCTGTGTGTGCTAATCTAATACCATAAATTAAATAAATCAATCACGTGAGCAAAATAATTATTTTTATTAGTATCATCCTCAACAGTACATAATTTGACAATTCCTTCACTCGAATAACATTTACCAACAAAATATCAATTTCGAGTTAATACAAGCTTTCCGGACTCAAATACAGATTTGATTCTTGGATTTCCCAAAAGAACTCCACTTAGTTTCTATTCAATTCTGGTACATGAAGAACATTGGTCAAAGTAATTTTCTTTTTCGAAGTGAAAATGATTTCAATATTCCCTTTGCCAGTTACTTTAGACCGTCCTTCATTTTCCGTTTGAATTTTTTGTCCATTAATAATATCATGATAAGTTTTGACAAGTGACTTATCATAACAAATATGGATTGTTCCGCAAGTGTCATACCACCAACCTAAAATTATGCATTGAATTGCATTAATTTTCCTCACCATAGCGATAATCTCTTCAAAGGATTTTACATTTCCCTCATTATTTTGTATATTTCCTTCATTCTTTTGTTGTTTTTTATGCCTACAATCTCTTTCATAGTGTCCCGATTTTCCACAAACGTAGTAAGGTCCCTTGGATTTGGCTTTGAACTTCCATTGCCAAGAGGCTTCCATTTCTTTTTGTATTTGTTAAGAGTGATCTACATTGTCCATGGCATTAGCTTTTGCAGAGCCATCATAAGAATTTTCGCTCATATCTCATGTCCTTCATTCTTCTTCTTTACGAAGATGTTCTTGTATTTATTTCAAAGAAAAATCTTCCGAATTGTGAAGCATCTTCTTTCGATATCATTTCCAAATCCCTGAGAGTTTAGCAATGATTACTCCCACTTGAAAAGATTCGGGAAGCTCAATCTTCATCGCTTTTAATTTATTGACAATGATTTGTAATTCTTGTACTTCAAGCAATAAAGGAATGTTATCAAGTATTTTGAAATAAAAGTATTTAGAAATTAAGAATTTCTTGGTACCTTCCTCCTCGGCCTTATATATTTTTTTTCAAGTGCATCCCAAATTTCCTTTGTCGAAGTGGTGTTGGTATAAAGATCGTACAATCGATCGGAAAGAGCACTGAGAATGTGACCGCGACAAATCAACTCGTCATCTTGTCTTTTCTTTCTCTCGACCTGTACTTCTTTAAAATCTTCATCAATTGCTTCAGTGGTTGGTTCCAAACTTGGATCAAGCATGTAGAAGATCTTTAACGCTTTTAGGAGGAATTTGAGTTTGTCTTGCCATCGGGGTGAAGTTGGTTCCAAACCTATCCAAATGTACCAAATCTTGGTTAATCAATTTGATGGTTGCAAGCATAGCTTTCGTCTCCATCACAGTAGGAATATTGCTTGAGTTTGCTGGAAATATTGCAACAATGGAGAGAAAAATAGATGAAGAAAAAAATGCCAAAACTTGGAATGGAATTGCAAGACTTGAACATTGGATCAAATGTTGTTCTCAAATGATATTTGCCTCCTCTCCAATTGTTTTAAGGATTTTCGACAAATAGTTTGGAGGATTAAACAAGCTTTTTGTGAAGAACACCAAAGCAAAAAAGGTGTTTTTAATATAAACAAGTGAAAACTTGAAGATGAATATGTATAGAAATATGATAATTCTTTAAAGATTATATAGATTGATTGTTTGTTAAAAACATGTTTGATATGAAAAACCATCACATGTTTATAGTTTTTCATCATTACATCTCGAAATGATTCCAACTTAGCATGAAAAGATGCAACAATTCAGCCAAAAGCACCAATTTTAAATCTAAAAACTAGCGTAACAGCTGTTTCAAAAACCATGCGGCCACATGGCAATATGCCTCGGGTGCCTTTGGTGTGCTCCATCCGACCGCAAGCCCAAATGGCCTATACGCTCACATGGTTTGAAAACTATTTTCCAATTTTGGCAATCCAATAATCAATCCCTCATTTGGCCCAATAAAGGCCCACTCTCATATGATTTTGAATAAAAGAAAAAATAAGTTGGGAATCTATTTTATTCGATCCTAGGCTTTTTTCTTTTCTAACTCTTTTGCTTCTTCGAATTTCACTTGGTAGTTCAACATCTCTCATAGATTTTTTATTTGTGATTCGTTAGAAGTCGAAATGTCTACATGAATTTCATTTTGTTAATTTCTTGTTGCCAATACATTCTCGAAGAACTCCACATCTCTTGATTCTATTATAACATTTGATTTTAAATTAATAACCTATAGGTCTTGCTATTTAAAATATATCTTACAAATACACATTTAATACATCCGGGGCCTAATTCAGTTTTTTAGAATCCGTGTTCTTGCAATAAGCAAGACAAGTGCACACTTCGAAATAATTTATGTTTGGTTTTTTACCTTTCCATATCTTATGTGGAGAAACCTTATTTTTTTTAAAGAAATCCTATTTATTATATGACATGTACTAAGTAAAGTTTCACTCTACAAATTAAATGGTAATTCAACATTTAATAACATGGAATTAATCATTTTCAAGAATGTCCTATTCTTTCTTTCTGCTACACTATTATGTTTAGGTGTACATGGTGCAGAACATTGATGCATTATGTTATTTCGTTCATAAAATATGTTGAATTCAATTGAAAAGTACTCTCCACCTCTATCACTTCTTAGAGTCTTTATTTTCCTTCCTAATTGATTTTCATATGTTTCAATAAATATACGTAAGTATACCTAAAACAATCATCAATTCATGTAATAAAAATCTATTACCGCCTCTTGTTAGTATGTCATTTATATATCTGAATGTACAATTCCAACTAGATTTGATGATCTTTCTACACTATGAAATGTCTTTTTAATCATCTTAGATTAAATGCAAGTTTCATATTTATTTATGCTATCAACTTCACATGAAATCGAGCCATATTTAATCGCTCTTTTCATAGTACTAATACCTGTGTGTGCTAATCTACAATACCATAAATTAAATAAATCAATCACATGAGCAAAATAATTATTTTTATTAGTATCATCCTCAATAGTACATAGTTTGACTATTCCTTCACTCGAATAACATTTACCAACAAAATATCAATTTTGAGTTAATACAAGTTTTCCGGACTCAAATACAGATTTGATTCTTGGATTTCCCAAAAGAACTCCACTTACTAAGTTTCTATTCAATTCTGGTACATGAAGAACATTGGTCAAAGTAATCTTCTTTTTCGAAGTGAAAATGATTTCAATATTCCCTTTGCCAGTCACTTTAGACCGTCCTTCATTTTTCGTTTGAATTTTTTGTCCATCAATAATATCATGATAAGTTTTGAAAAGTGACTTATCATAACAAATATGGATTGTTGCGCATGTGTCATACCACCAACCTAGAATTCTACATTGAATTGCATTAATTTTCCTCACCATAGCGATAATCTCTTCAAAGGATTTTACATTTCCCTCATTATTTTGTATATTTCCTTCATTCTTTTGTTGCTTTTTTATGCCTGCAATCTCTTTCATAGTGTCCCGATTTTCCACAAATGTAGCAAGGTCCCTTGGATTTTCCACAAAATTCTTATGTTGGCTTCCATTTCTTTTTGTATTTGTTGGAGTGATCCACATTGTACATGGCATTAGCTTTTGCAGATCCATCATAAGAATTTTCGCTCATATCTCGCGTCCTTCATTCTTCTTCTATACGAAGATGTTCTTGTATTTGTTCCAAAGAAAAATCTTCCGAATTGTGAAGCATCTTCTTTCGATACCATTTCTAAGTCCCTGAGAGTTTAGCAATAATTACTCTCACTTGAAAAGATTCGGGAAAAGATTCGGGAAGCTCAATCTTCATCGCTTTTAATTTCTTGACAATGATTTGTAATTCTTGTACTTAAAGCAATAAAGGAATGTTATCAAGTATTTTGAAATAAAAGTATTTAGAAATTAAGAATTTCTTGGTACCTTCCTCCTCGGCCTTATATATTTTTTTCAAGTGTATCCCAAATTTCCTTTGTCGAAGTGGTGTTGGTATAAAGACCGTACAATCGATCGGAAAGAGCACTGAGAATGTGACCGCGACAAATCAACTGTCATCTTGTCTTTTCTTTCTCTCGACCCGTACTTCTTTAGAATCTTCATCAGTTGCTTCAGTGGTTGGTTCCAAACTTGGATCAAGCATGTAGAAGATTTTTAATGCCATTAGGAGGAATTTGAGTTTGTCTTGCCATCAGGGTGAAGTTGGTTCCATCGAACCTATCCAAATGCACCAAATCTTGGTTAATCAATTTGATGGTTGCAAGCATAGCTTTCATCTCCATCACAGTAGGAATATCGCTGAGTTTGTGGAAATATTGCAACAATGGAGAGAAAAATAGATGAAGAAAGAAATGCCAAAACTTGGAATGGAATTGCAAGACTTGAACATTGGATCAAATGTTGTTCTCAAATGATATTTGCCTCCTCTCCAATTGCTTTAAGGATTTTCGACAAATAGTTTGGAGGATTAAACAAGCTTTTTGTGAAGAACACCAAAGCAAAAAAGGTGTTTTTAATATAAACAAGTGAAACTTGAAGATGAATATGTATAGAAATATGATAATTCTTTAAAGATTATATAGATTGATTGTCTGTTAAAAACATGTTTGATATGAAAAACCATCACATGTTTATAGTTTTTCATCATTACATCTCGAAATGATTCCAACTTAGCATGAAAAGATGCAACAATTCAGCCAAAAGCCACCAATTTTAAATCTAAAAACTAGCCTAACAGCTGTTTCAAAACCATGCGGCCACATGGCAATAGGCCTCGGGTGCCTATGGTGTGCTCCATGCGATCGCAAGCCCAAATGGCCTATACGCTCACATGGTTTGAAAACCATTTTCCAATTTTGGCAATCCAATAATCAATCCCTCATTTGGCCCAATAAAGACCCACTCTCATATGATTTTGAATAAAAGAACTATGACGCTTGTATAGTTAACAGAAGCATTCGATTGTTTTGGTTAATAAAAAATTTGGAGAACTTTTGAGACTTTCTCCAATTCTTCATTGATCGTATTCATATTTCTTACGAATCAATGAATTAGCCGATCAAAATCAATTATTTGTATATATTCTCAAATCAACAAAATATTAATTCAGTCAATTCCTGGTATTCCTATGGAATTAATGAGCTTTGATCACTAGTTTGCCACATTTCTCACATCTCATTGCGTAATTTATGTTTTAAAGGAGCTCTTATATGCTAATTTTGTCCCTTTTGAAGATATATCGTATCTGAAAATAATTTCTTACATATTTCTCATAATTACTTTAGAATGCAACTACTAATGCTCTTTAGGTTGATGATCAGACATTTGAATGATTCAAGTAGGTTGTGATTGTTAGGGTGCATATTTCTCGGGTGATGTAAGTAGGTACTAAGAAATAAATACTTTTTAAGTATTTGAGAAGTTTTAGAATTGTAGGCTTTGTAGATAATTGATTGAGTTTGTTCGGTTGTGATTGTTAGGGTTTGAGTGATATTATTCTAGAGAACTGCATTTATGGCATTGTACTTAGAGATTGATTGCACCTACTTTTTCAAGAGAGATTTCGAAGTCTTAACTAAGCTTTTATATACTCTATAGTTGCTCATAGTTTGTATCTTCGGTAATTTGTTTTGATTTTAGTTGAAGAAGATGTTTTACTAATATTAATGTTTTAGTTAAATGTAGAGTCCGAAAAAAAGGTTCAAAAGTATTTAACGAGGATAAATATATATTAGTGGATGATTCAAAGTGATATGTTTGATTTGGTTTTATTCTTGTCAATTTAAGAAAATTTTTGTAAGATTAAAAATGTAATATAAAATAAAATTTAAAAGCGAATAGATAAATAAAGATGGTGGATGAAAATAAGCTTCCCAAAATTATTACATTGGAAATCACAGGGTCTCCATCAAACAGATAAAGTTCATAAGCTGTAGTTTATTTATGCGAAATAAGCAAAAAAAACCTTCTGTTGAACAACAAACATCCTATTCAGTCCCTAAAAAAATATTTATTAGGGAGATTAGGGTTTGTTATCTCCATTTTGTCTCTCTGTGTCCGACATTGTTTAGGCATCCTTGTCGGAGAAGGAGAGGGGGGAGTTACGTTTTTTTAGCCCTTGTTTGGTGGCTATTGTTTTGGAAAAACAGTGTTTTGAATAGTGAATTTTTGAAAAATGTGGGGTTAAAAAATAAGGGAAAGCTTTGAATTTACGTACAAAATATTTTATTGTGTGAACGTGTGGTTGAAAATGAGTATGTAGAAAAAAGAGTTTTGAAAAAATGGAAGACAAATATGGATTTATTCTCCAAAGAAAGACCACCCGTGCTCTCTAGAAAGAGAGGCCGGTTGTTTTTAACCCTTCACCCTTTTCTTTTGTTTATTTATACATTTCATTTATCTTCTTCTTCTTCTTGGGGAAGGGTTGGTTTACACGATTTTAATTGATGTGAGTCATTTTTTGCTGACAAGGCATCAACTAACGGCAATAATGTGCCACCTCAATGTTTTCATTAGTCACGTTAGCACTTCCATCAATTTCGAAAATGGTGACTAATGAAAAATATTTTGAAAAATTCAATGACTAGTCGAACAAAATATCGAAGTTCAATAGTCAATGGGAAACATTCTACACAGATTTTTAACCCTCTTACAAAAGTTGACAATTGCGAGTTTGCTTTTAAGTTTTAACAAGAATTTGCGGATGCAGTACCAACTATTTCAAGAAAACTCATTAAACGGAATCTCAATAATCCACTCTGGCCGCACAACCAAGAGGACAAATCCGCTGAAATAAGGCCTATGAAGTTCAATTGCCCAAGATTCAACAGCAAAAAGACCAATTAACTGACCCAATTATCCACCTATTCACGAGCATTAGCAGAATAAATTAAATGAACTTTATATTATGGGCGCTGAGCCTTGCAACATCTGTGTATCATGCAATGCAATGAACTACTCGGCCATAAATACTCTATTAAGTCATATCCAAAGATATTTTATCAATAAACAAAGGATATTCAACAAACAGTACAAAAACATTTCGAATTCAGCAGCTCTTTACATCGAGAACTAGTTTTACTCATCTTGAATTCATTACACAATCTAGTCCCAGTCAAAGATCAAACTCGTAAATGAGAAAGATTCAAAAGCAGATAGCAACGCGACAGAGTATAAAGCATGAACTTTTAGTTAAGAAACAGAAAGGAGCATCACATTCACTTGCTCCTTGAACAAATAAGATACTCAACATCCATCTGGTATGAGTACAACAGATCCAGATGTTTTTCGACTCTCGAGATCAGCATGTGCTTGTGCTGCCTGTGATAAAGAGTATGTATGATTTACACGGACCTTCAGAACACCGGATGCAACATTAGCAAGTAACTCTCCAGCAGTTTCCAGCAATTCATCCCTAGTAGCGGTGTATTGCATCAAGCTAGGCCTCGTCAAGAACAGAGATTTTACTGCAAGAGCTGACAATGGGATTGGGTCTGGTATACCAGATGACTGCCCAAAATTCACCATGCATCCCCGGAGCTTTAAGCATGCCAAGGATCCCTAGTCACATAATTCCCAGTTAAAGATGGGGAAAAAGAATTGGAAGTGCTTTAGATCAAATTCAGGCATAATTTCTATGCATCTGCTCTGCAATGAGTAGTCAGAAAACTGATATTTTTTGTTTGCTTGTTTTCGTTAAAAAAATTCGAAGAACCAGCTTGACAATGAGGATACAGGTATGCATGACCTTGGTTGATCAAGCTAGTTCAGAGATAGTTATCAAAACATTGCTGGCAAGACTTCAATTTTGCCCTCAGTAATATATATACACACAAACACATTAAGTGAGGAATCATTTATTGGACGATTTAACCATACTATAATTCACTTATTTCAATAATACCTTACTTTTCGTTTTTCAATATATATTTAATTTATTTAACCATTNTAACATTCACATTCATTTAATTAATATTCATTTTCATTTATACATATCAATGTTATTAATTCTAATTATAAATTAATTAGAATTTCACATTCAAGAATGCAATTTATTATTCACACTCATATATCCTAATTAAAATACAGTTTTACTTAATTGAAAATTAAATAAATGATTTAACATTTATAGTCACATATATATTCCATGATATTAATTCTAAATTAATAAATATTCACGCATATTCGATTATTATTTTCACAGCACTTATAAATCATTTCATAACAACGTGCAATGCACGTTCAAAGTTGACTAGTACCTCAAAAGTGTCTTTTCCAACTGAATCATAGACAACATCAACTCCTCCTCCAGATGTTATCTCATTTACCCGGGTTACGAAATCTTCTTCCTTGTATATTATGACATGGTGACAACCGTCATCTTTGGCTTGAGCTGCCTTCTCTTTAGTTGAGACAGTTCCAATGACCGTGGCACCTAGGGCCTTTGCCCATTGGCACAGCATAGATCCAACTCCACCTGCTGCTGCCTGAACAAGGACTGTGTGTCCTGGTTTAACCTGTACCGCAATACGATTTGGTCAAATTTTGAAGGTAAATAAAATAATACACCTAAACTTGTTCATCATATAAACAATAAGATGAAAAAGAAAAACGTGGAATCCTAGTATAATATTAAACAAAAATCTACAAAAAGACAAAGAAGAAGAAAATGAAAACGGAAGAAAAGCAGTACCAAGTAATATAATCTGTGACAGGTCCCATAAAGTTTGTAATTCCCACATATTTCTACTCGAAATACCACCACTAAAAGCAAGTACCTTTCATCACGGTTACTTTGTTTATTTTCTTTCTTCACTATTCTCTCTCGGGGAATTATTAAGTGACATTCTCATGAATTTGGCACAGATTATAGATGTTATTTACTTAGCCCTATTTTTTCCATCAAAATGTATTCTTCTCAGTGATTTGACCTCATCACAACCACACATTTTTAATACAATAATATTACACACAAATCCAAAAGTTTTCCTAATTTTTAATCATACATTCTCCATCATAACACTATTAAAAAAATGCATTTTTTTAAAAAAATGGGACTTAAACAAGCGCCTTAATTTATGCTTGCTAACTGCCCAAACAAAATAGAGACATGAAGAATAGGAGAAAAATTGCAATGTGCTGGTTCGAGCAAATGACTGGAATCCTTGTGCCAGTGGTTAGAATCAACTTCTACGCGGGTGAAGGTCAAAGGGAATGTAACCGAGAGTGAGCCGGATTTGGAAATTCAAGTGAAAGAGTAAGCCAAAAAATGTGAGCACTAAGAAGGTATGATTCAGTAACTAATGCGTTAGCTTAAAATTAGATAGACGATTAAGCAAAAGAAAGTGGTTCTACTTGTAAAAATAAATAACAAGGATGATAATGATATTGACTATAATGTAACACTCTCATCAATCATCATTATAATGATTATAATTCAACAGGTCCATAGAATTAATAGCTGTGCATCGAGAGATGAAATATAAAGCAGCTATACATTGATACATAAATATTTGGTACGCACTCTAATAAGTGGCAGTAACAATATGCCCTCCTCCTGGACGAAAAAGGAAAATTGTGGATGTAATGACATATTTTAAGACTTACTTTGAAGCAGCGGCGAAGTAAGAATTGGGCGGTCATTCCCTTAAGCATGATAGATGCTGCTATGGTAGGATCAATAGAAGGAGGAATAGGAACCACTTTTTCTGCAGGAAGGATCTGCTCTTCAGTGTATGCACCCATTGGATTACCAGCATAAGCAACAAGATCTCCAACTTTTCTTCCAGTTAATCCAGGACCTACTGCTGTTACCACACCAGCTGCCTCCATACCTGCATCGAAAGTTTATATCGAGTTCTAGTCATCATGCGAATTACACCTTTTAGTTCCTTATAGTGATAAAGAATGCATTAACAAAGAGAGCCATGCGTTAAAAAGTAGATGCAATATGCTGTAAAACTAAAATACATAACATATCATTTCAGTTTGTTGATATTTGATTAGCTTTGAAACCCTTGGTTTTGACTTGAGAATGCATACAAACGGTATTGATAGATTAACAAATTCAAAGAGAACTAGCATCAAGCACTTAACAGATAAATAAGGATGCTGAAAGTAAAAAGAACTTTCCAGATTGTACTGATTACCAGTTCAGGTAAGGCTATACCATGACAACCCGTCAAATTACCAACACAAAGAATTAATTTTCCAGTTTCATTATGAAGAGCTGTCGGTGAATTTCTCTGATGCGTTCAGTAGAGGCGTAGGCATAAGATAAGTCAACGAAATACTAATTTTCAATATAACAATTCAGAGGGATTTACTCTAAATCATCAACAACTATTACCATGCCAAGGGCACTGCAGTACAAGAATTTCACATCAGCACATGACTGAAAAAGAAAGGAAACAAAATCGAACCTGGTGTAAAGGGGAATGCAGAAGCCTTGTAAACCCCTTTCCGATGATATACATCAATAAAATTAAGCCCAATGGCCTTATTTTTCACTCTGATTTCTCCATCCTTAGGCTCCCCTATTTCCACATCCTCCCATTTTAGGACCTATCATCAAAAGGATCAATGTTCGATGCATAATATAACAAACCACAAAATTCCCATATTTCTCAATCACATACGCGATCAAAAAACCCTAGAAAATTACCACAAAATGAGGGAAAAAATGGAATACCTCAGGGCCACCATGTTCGTGGACCCTAATTGCTTTGACCATTTTCAGTGCTGCTGTTGGCGAAGCGCAGAGAGGTCTTGTTTCTGCTCTGTTTTCTATTATAAGGGCAAACGGGATGCTCTTGGGGACAACCCTTTGAAGTTGACGAAGCGACGAGGCGGAGAGAAACGAATTTTGTAGAAGATGGTGAAATGGCGTCGACTTGGACAACCCCATACGTCATACGTGTATATACAAACTACACTACAGTGGATGGATCGGCGGGTTCAAATGGAAAAAGAGAATGACTCGAGGTCAAGTAGAACCAAATTGGTCATAATTTATTATTATTATTTTTTTTTTTGGATTTTTACTTTTATTTTTATAAGGAGCTTTCATTTAAAAACCTAGTCAAAATAAAAATTCATTTATAAAGCTCAACGACTATGTTTTTCAGTTAAAAGATCTAAAAATAAAAAATAAAAAAAATAAAAAAAATTGGAAAATACAATTTGTAAATGACTAAAATATCTTTATATAAAAAGACATTATTGCCCTATTCTCCTTTCATATTCTCGTTTAGACATAAAATCAATTTTGAGTTCTCTTTCTTCCTTCTGGAGATCAATGTATCTATTCAATTTTTCTCATTTCTTTATCATCATCTCTCCTTCATGAAACTCTAAAATCTATATTATCATTCCTTTGAACACTCATTTGGTTAAAGCGAGTAATAAAAACTTACAAAATTCTTGTTGGACATTTGAATCAAAAGAGAGTATTGTTAAATTTCAATATTTGTGCTACTTTCTTTCCCCATGTTCTGAACCATTTCTTCATGTTGGTGTGATTTGTGTTTAGGTGTTCATTTGTCAATAATGACTTTGAATTCGATTTATTATTGGATTAGAGCTATTATATGGGTATATTCTCAACATATTCTTATTACCCCTTATTTCTAGGGATAATTGTAGCAGCGGTATCAAACTTTTCATTTAGTAGCAGACTTTGTTCAAATCTTTCATTTGTGCCACATACGGTACCAAACATTTCAAAAATTAGCACTTGAGGTCCAAATGGATGATTTGTTAGTTTGACCATTAGTTGACCAAATAATTGAACTTAACAATAATTTTAAAACATTTTCAAAATGTCACAGTTGAAGTTCAAATGGATGGTTTCTGTTAGTTTGACCGTTAGTTGACCAAATAATTGACTTTGACAATAATTTTGACTAATTTTAAAAGGTTAAAATGGTAACTTTACATTTGTATAATAAAATAACTAAAATCAAATATTTAAAATTAAAAACTAAAAATCAACTTCTTTTTCTCCATGCATCACACACATACCACCCCACCCCTACCCCAAAACTATCACCACCACTACCGGATGGCTCAACCCCACCCATCTAATGCCGGAGAGGAACCAACGATAGCAACTTCCTCAAGCAACATCGCTACACCTACTCGCCACCGCCTCAATCTCTAGACTTTTATCATGGAGAGGAACATGTAGTAGTGCTCGCCTTTCAGCCCCCCGTGTTCATCTTTAAGGTTGATTATCATCCCAATCGAACATTCACGCCATTGCCACTATCTCTCCACCATCGCCTTTCCCCATCATCAATACCTTCATTCAATAGCACTACCACTTGCACCACAACAATGGCAAAATTAAAAAAACAAATCTAATTTCAAAATCAATTTTGAATTTCAAATTTGAAACACAAACATGACAACTTGAAACTGAAAAATAGCAAGCAAATTATAGAAAGAAATTGAAAATAAAGTCCCCTAATCTCAATTTCAGGTGTTTGATTTGGAGGAGTTGTTGAAAGCTTCAACCGAGGTTTTGGTGAAGGGAATAGTCGTATTCTTTTCTATCTTCTGCAAATCTTTGATGTCTGTTTCTTTGATTTGAATTTGTTTAATAAAAGTGGTGGATTTGGAGGTAGAAAGATATGAAGAATTTGGGTGAATCTTGAATTATTTTTTTTATCTTTCCTTTGTTTAAATTAGGAGAATTAAAGACGTTGGTGGTAGTCGGCCTAGGTGGCGGTGGTGGTCGATGGCCTGGGTGGTGGCGGCGACGATTTTGGGACAAGGGAAAGGGCTATATGGAAATGGGGAAGAAGGAGATGGTTTGGGTGCGTAGGTGAGTGGATAGGTTGCTTTTAATCTTTTTTATTATTTAATTATTTTAATTTATATAAAAAATGTAAATTTAACCATTTACCCTCTAAACATTAGTCAACATTTGGTTAGACCATGGACATTTGGTTAAGTAACGGTTAAAGTAATGGAAATCATCCATTTGGAACACGTGCTAATTTTTGAAATATTTGATTCCGTGAGTGACAAGAATGAAATATTTGGACAAAGTCTATTACTAAATGAAATGTTTGGTACCGTGACTGCAAATTTCCCTTATTTCTATTAGTTGAAGTGTAATGTATATTGATAAACACATGTTTGGCTATTCTATTTTTTGTTATATTATGAAGCATACATCTTGTTTTCTGATCCGTAAAGACATATATATCGTTATTTCATTTCGTTTTCTGATATCCATAACGACTTACATCTTGTTTTCTAAACCCGTAATGACATACATCTCATTATCAGTATTGTACGAACTTTAAAATTTTATGAAATGTTAAAAAAATTTATGTTGAATTGTAATTATAGACATTGTGGTTATAGTATGTATATTAGTTTGTTATCCAGTTGAATATGAGTAGTCAGTTGAAGGTATATGAAAATGGAAATATGCAGAAAATGGCAAAATGAACACAATGCATATTCTTGTGTTGAAAATGATTTCTTATGTAGATTGTATGATAAAGTCAAAGAGATGTTGAAAGCTGATACAAGGCTATACAAAATGAAGATGTGAGCTCTTATCCCTATAATGTATATCCAACTACACCGACTATTATTAATTATGACAGTAATGTGAAGTGGTTTGTATATGTTTGCAAAGAAACTTTTCTCTACGTAACCCTTTTTAATGAAGTTGTTGAAAACTACGAAGAATTTGGTGATGATGGATGTTTATTACTAATAGAGGGTGAAGAACAATTTGGAAATATAAACAACGATGAAGAACTAGTTCAAACAGACGACGATGGCTGTAATACCCCAAATTTTTCATAAACCTTGGAGTGTTACCAAAGACTTTTCTTTACGTTAAATGCGAAACGCTAAAAAATTATTTTTTTAACAAAAATACGGAATATCCATGAAATCAAACCAAATATGAAGATTTGTAAATAAAAAAAAAAAAAGACGTAATCACCTAACTAATTAAATAACATGACTTCGAACAAATAATACTAACTAATGAATTAAAGGACAAAAAAAACTTAATATTTATTGTTTTCCTCCGATCCCCTTGGCAGCCAACATTACCATCCTTTTACAAATTCAATCAACCTAAACTAATATGTAAAATTATTGTAAGAGTGAGTATTTAAATACCTAGTAAAATTATAGTTTCTATACACGAATATATAACAATAAAAATGATACTTCATACCACATTTCTTATAGAGTATATCGACGACCAAACGAGACACCAGTAGTATTTTGAATTCTCGAAGGATTTCACACTTCGTTATGTAGAACCCGAATGACCATTGATAATTCATGCATATTTATTTAAATACATAAAATTATAAGGAAACGAACTACTTGCACGTTATTTATCTACCTCGATAGATCAAATGTTTCGAACTCCTAAATTTCTCGACTGTGCCAAACATGAAAAGATTTTTGTTGTGAAAAGTATTTACTCTCTCTGCCGTGAGTATATGTATATTTTGTGGTGAATAATGAGGCCCCTGATAAGAAATTTTGTAGTTGAAAAAGGCTATAGAGTTTTTGGTAGAATAGGTGTTCCATTAGTCAAATGGTCTCAATCTTGGGGTCATGATTAACTACAAGTCATAATTACCCATTCAATACAATATGTTGATGAAATATATCAAATATATGATTAACACTTATTTCAAATAGAATATGGACATAATTAACAATCTAACATTTATCAAAAATAGGATTACTGTATATCCCACACATGAAATCATGGCTATCATAAAAGCAAAAATCATAAACCAACTATAATTAATTACCAAAAAGATAACTTCCTTGGACTTCCATATCTTAGTCCTAACATATCTGAATTAATTTTTTTCTCAAGTTCATGGTGCATCATTTAACACGAACTATCCAATGAGCCCAATATCGATGTATCTATCTTTGTTCTATCAAAATTTAATTATTTGACCCAAATAAAATTAAAAATTAAGATTATTTCACTATAATCCCTCAACTTTCAAAATTAATAAAATCTAGATTAAAAATTCGATTTTATAAAATTTCGGAGCTTTACAATGACAACCATGACAGCTGATGGAATATTTGTAGATTGAAATAGTTTTGACGTAACTCAAGATATTCCTGAAAGAGTAGATGGTGAAGATAATTCTCTAGTAACAAACAATAATGATGTCGAGTGATAAGTGCATTTTTGTGCACTTATTCGGGCCATTTTACTGAGCTTTTGAGTCGTTTTAGTATTAAATTTTATCTAACTTAGGTTAATTTTATCTTATTTCAGTTTTGGACCCGTTTCTAAGATAAATTTTATCTAACTTATGTTAATTTTATCTTATTTCAGTTTTGGACCCATTTCTTAGCAATTGGTAAAGAAAGAATGATTAATAAACCAATAGATTGAAGTTTGGGGACTAATATGCATTTGAGTAAAAGTTGAAGCACTAAAATTGAAGTAATTTAATGTGGATGACCAAGATGGAAGAAAGAATGAAGAAAATGACTGAAAGGAAAATCCGTGAAATTTTTATAATTGGGTAGCCGCCCAGTTATATTGCTCGACCCTATACCTCAATAACAAGGTTTCCTAATATGATTCCAACTTCTGTGGAAGTAAATTTTGGGATGTCTTTTAAAAATCTACGGTCGTCCACAGAATTGATCACCATGCATTATAATATATTCTAAGAGATTTTGGGAGTATAGAAGGAGGCAAGAAACACGAAGATCGATTCCTAGACTTGAAGATTCAATTCAAACTTTATTTGAGTGATATCAATTCTTCAATGGTTCTTTTGTTTTCTTTCTCATAACATGTTAGGCTAGTTTTCTTTGTACTAGGAGAACGATGAACCATATTATATGAATTTTTAATCTTTAGTTTTATATACTTGACATCAAAAACACATTTTTGGATATTGAATAATTTATATAATTTCTTTTCTCCACAATTATTGTGCACGGAAGTTGTGTGAATGTGGTAACCTATTTTATTTCAAAAGAAGGAAAATGTGTTCGACATATATAAATTATCATAGTGGATAGAAATATACCGCTATACTCTATGTGAATCTTTAAGTGTTTATAAAAAAATCATGCACTCTTGTATGTTCACATCTGTTATAGAAATATAGTTGGGTCATATATGAGAGTTGGTTTAACATTATTCGAGAAAGATTGTTAAATAAAATAGAAACATTGATTCGTCAAAATTCAATCTTGTTGTTAACGTGTAAAATTAAGGTTAAAAAAGATTATTGCATGGGAATTCGAGATCCTAATGCGTTTGTCATTTAATAAACACATTAAGTTGCATTTAGAAAATTTACATTTAGTTTAGTTAATTTATTCATAATTATAGAAGTTGTTTATTTTAGTTATAATTTTGTCACAAACAAACATATCACATTACTCTTGTTTCGGTTAAGGTTGCGATAATTACAATTGAACAACGTCAATCTCTGTAGGACGACATTTGGAATCAATTTCACTTTATTACTTGTTAACGAACTGTACACTTGCGTTGATTTTAATTTGAAATATATTTTTGTGAACAAATTTTTGGCATCGTTGTCGGGGATTGAGTTTAGTTTGATTTTATTTACCTCAACATTAATTCGAACATTTTTAGTTATTTATTTCTTTCCGTTTTAGTTTATCTCAGTGCTACTATTGTTTTTCTTTCATATCTTGTACAAAAAGACCAAAAACAGCAAGTAAAAATGGCTAATGAACAAAACAATCCCATAGTTCAAGTCAACAAAGAAGAAGATGTTGATGAGGAAAATATGCTTGCTTGGGATTTCATGACACCACAGATCGTTCAAAGTCAATCCAGCGTTGTATACTGTCCGTTTGGGTAGCCCAATTTCTAGCTGAAGACAAATGTTATACATCTATTCGAGAATGGACATCAGTTTTATGGTAGAGCTAAAGAAAATCCACATACACACGCTCTCGATTCTTAGAGATGTGTCAAGATTTTTGATATCAGGGTATTTCAAATTATGCTATTAGACTAAGGCTGTTCCCACACACTTTGTGTGATAAAACACTTGAATGGTTAGATTCTCAACCTATCGCCAGTATGGGCACGTGGAATGATCTAGCCTAAAACAAAATTATTTCCACCTGCCAAGATAGCAAAGTTGAAGCATGACAAATCTATCTTCTATCAAAGTGAATAAGAATATTTTGATGAAGGTTGAAACAAGTTCAAGAATGAGCTTCAGAGGTGTCCTCATCACGGTATTATCAAAGGACTCAAGGTCCAATATTTCTATGCTGGATAACTTCCATCTTTCAAAAATCATGGTGGATTGTTCATCTAACGATTCTTTATCTACAAAGACAATCGATGAAGATTTGAAATTATTTGAGACAGTAACTACTACTTCAGCCATGTGGGCTTCTGAGCGAGTTGTTCAAAATAAAACGTTGGGTGTATACGAGGTGGATGCTTACTCAGCTTTATCTACGAAAATAGATTCATTATTTCATAAGATGGAGAGCATATCACATACAACCAATGCAACACACGCCAAGAATCCAAGCTATGAAGAGTATGTGAGGCAGATTATTATACAAGATATTATCCTCTTCTGGCACAAGGAATGAAACAAGTGGATTTTGCACAATGGAGACAACACCAACATAATAATCCACATTCAGATACTTACAACCCAGGTAGGAGGAAGCACCCAAATTTCTCTTGGACTAATAAAAAATCAGAATAGGCCACATGATCAATTTCAGTAGAGGAGAAGAAGTTGTAGTTGGAAGAGATGTTCGAAAAATTTATGGAAAAAACAAATCAAAACATGGAAG
Source organism: Fraxinus quadrangulata (assembly GCA_903798255.1). Lineage (NCBI taxonomy): Eukaryota > Viridiplantae > Streptophyta > Magnoliopsida > Lamiales > Oleaceae > Fraxinus > Fraxinus quadrangulata. The sequence goes on from CAIGRB010076124.1 coordinate 30,873, forward strand.
CTAATAATCAGTTCACGAGGAAGACTGAAACAACCCTTCAAGATCACAGTGCTGCTATAAATATATAAGTAGCAGAGGCAATGCTTTGAATGTAAATAGCTGAGGTGATGCTCCGGATGTAAGCATCTATGATAATTTGATGTAGAGGAAATGCTATGAATATATAAGTAGCAAAGACGATACTCTGGATGTGAGTAGAAAAGAAGATGCTTTGAATGTAAGTAATAGAGGCAATGCTTTGAATGTAAGTAGATGAGGCGATGCCTTGAATGTAAGTAGTAGAGACGATGCTCTAGATGTAAGCAGTTGTGATAAGTTGATGTAAAGGCGAGACACAAATCTGAATATAAATAGCTGTATTAATAATAGTGTCGAGGCGAGACTCTATACAGCTGTACTGATACAAATACATAGGCAGACTTTAAACTGAATATAAACAGCTACTGATACTATTGCAAAGGTAGACTCTGAACTGAATATATACAGCTATACTGATACTGATGCAGAAGGCGACTCTGAACTGAATATAAACAGATTAACTGATACTGATATAAGCACTGTGATAAGCTAATATAGAGGCAATGTTCTGAATATAAGTAGCAGAGATGATGCTCTCAATGGTAGGAAAATGGAATGCAGTCTATGTAGAGGCATGATAACCTCTCTGAAGACAGATATATCTGTGTTATAGTTGATACCAAGGCGCGACTTAAATATGTAAGCAACTTGTGATATATGATGATGTAGAGACATGGTGAGTTCTCTTGAATATAAATGTATATGTAATGCAACAACCCATATAGTGAGGCATATTCGTAGAGCAATGAATGTATATCGAGCTGGTGGATTGTCTCAAGCTATCGGAGTCTTATAAGCTTGCCTAGAAAGGATGATGTCTTATAATTGTGCTGACGATAGTGAGAATCCGAACTAAAAGCATAAGCACAATCATATCGCATGGCGAGGCATCTCGCAGTGAAGAATATTGAGCTGGTGGCTATCTCGAACTCTCAGAGACTTATAACTTGGCCTTGAGTGGATGAAGTCTTATAGTTAGGGTCGACGATAGTGAATGGCGAGGAATAAGCATATCACGAAACAAATGAATCTATCTGGTGAAGCGAGAAATAAGCATCCCTTAGTGGCTCGTCTCGAACAATTGTAAACTTATAAGCTGGTCTCAAAACAACGAGATCTTATAGTTAGCTCAACGATAGTGAGGGATAAGGGATCAACATCTCGCGAAGCCAAGGAATATACATTCGACGAGGTGATGAATAAACTTCTCGCAAGGTTAGGAATAAGCATCCGACGAGGTGGAGAATAAACATCTCGCGAGACGAGAAATAAACATCTCGCGGGCTAGGAATAAGCATCTGGTGAGGCGGGAAATAAATATCCTGCATGGCGATGCATCTTGAAAAGTAAGAAACTAACGTCTTGCTTGATGAGGCATCTCGAAGATGAGGCTAAGGAAGACTCATTTTGCAAGGGCAAGCATGTTTGACTATTTGCCTTTTCCTTTATTTAAGGAAGGATGACTCTAAAAAATATCGCTTCTTCTTTTTTCAAGGAACTGAGACTCCAAAATGCTGTCTCTTCCTTTATTCAAGGAATGAGAATTTCAAGATACCGCCTCTTTCTTTACTCAAGGAACGAGGACTTCAAAAGATACTGCATCTTCCTTTTTCAATGTACGATGACTCAAAATGCTACCTTTTCCTTCATTCAAGGAACAAGGACTTCAATATTGACATATGATTGATTTCATCTTTAATATTTTGATCATAACAAACAAGATTAATATTATTCCTAACAATTGATTTTGAGTGATGATAGTTCAATGTTAAAATCAATCAAGCATTGCTGAAATTAACACATTATAAATCGGACTTGAAATAAAGATCAAAGTGAAAGTTAAGCATTCAAGTCAAATCATTTGAGACGAGAGCGTAAAAGATCAAAATGAAGACCATCAAATTGGGCTCATGAAGAAAGTCAATATCAAAGTCAAGTATTAAAGTCAAACATCAAGAAAGATCAAGATCAAGTGTTTAAGAGTCAGACAGGAAAGAAACTTCGAAGCAAGATCAAATACTAGACTTTCAAGATCGTATGTAAATGTATAACACCTTGATCTTTAGTAATGAATGACAATAACTCAAAAATTATTTTGTGCACGAAGAGTTAATTTCATATTACTTACATAATCTATTTTTAATCAAAAGTAAGATTGATCTTTCAAAGTGATACTTGAACTTAGATCATATCTTAAAAAAAAGAAGTCGAAGTCAAAGTCAATCGAACATTCGGTTGACCAACCAGATGTCCGGTTCGTCAACGGTCATTTTTTTTAACCGTTTTGTTTTCTGACGCGCAACGGCTAGTTTAGTCGTCCGGTCAGTGGCAGACGTCCAATTGGTTAGAATTTTGGACGTTTTGACTGATATAAATACCACTTCACTTTACATTCATTAAACAACTAGAAGATACTTTTGATTTTGAAATATATTTGTGAAAAACCTTGTTTGAGCTTACACTTTTACATTCATTTCATTTATTTTTCATAACAAAAATTTTGATTAATCAAACTTCTTGAATTATTTCTCACATCAAAATTTCTTATTTCTTTTGTGCTTAAATTATTTATATCAATTTTAAAGGAGAAATATATTTTTGAAGAAGATTTTTGCACTTACCTTGTATAAACTTTTCTATTTCTTCATATTAAAAACTTTGATTGATTGAATTAAATTTGTAAAAACATCATATTCATTAAAGTTTCTCATTTCTCTCTTAGTACTTAATTTATCACAACTATTCATTAAAAAGAGATATATCTTAAGAATATTTTTGAACTTACATTACATTTATTTCTTCTTCATCTTCTTATTGAAACACTTTGATTGATTGAATTTAATTTTTAATTATTATATTAATCAAAAATTTTCTTCTAACACTTGAACTATCATTTATTACTATTTATTGAAGTCTTAACCTCTCTTAGTACTTAAACTTATTTGTATTATTTATCAAGAGATGTATTCCATTGTAAAATCACTTTGATAAAGTGTGGATTGTGTTGACGTCCCTTAAAGATCAACATTGTATAATGATTGATACTCTTTGTTGTAAGTTACCGTGTGGGTCATACTGATGTCCCATGAAAGTTCAATAGTGGGTCGTGTTGAGGTCCCGTAAATCTCAACATTGTATAAGGATCGGTACTCCTTATTTATAGGTCACCGAAAGCGTTGTAAATGGTTGAATTGTACCATTAGTCAATCAACATAGTGAAAAGACTTTGCTTGTGTCGAAGAGCTTGATAACGAAGGACATAGATCATTGCTTTGGATTGAACCTCCAAAATTATATTATTTGCATCTTCTATCCCTTTTACCTATCGCTTTTATATTTGTAATTATTATTTGAATTTATCTATTTAATATTTACTTGTTTGAATTTAGATTAATTCTTCAAAGAAGTTTTAAAAACCAATCTTCTCTCTCTTGGTTAGCTATTCTTGAGTTGTCATTTAAGATGCCATCTCTTCCTTTATTTAAGGAACGATGACTCCATTAAAAAAAGCTTTAAGGACTCGTGACTTCAATTGGAAGAAGGAAATCAGCTAAAGCATCCAGTCGATCAATTAAAATGCATTTTCTCGGCAAGTTGAGAGTTATATATCAATAAATACTACCTTTTGTTCATCCGTCATAGCACTTTGATGATCACGGGATGCAATCAACATTGATATCAACAACTTATCAAGCAAGAGGAAATCCCTTTCAATGTGGATGAGGAATTTCATTCAAGAAAACAAGTGATGTGTTCTATATTGCCCAAGTGTTCTTTTTTTTTTTCTTTAGTACCCAAGTGTCCACCTTCGACGACTAATCTTGATGTCTGCGATTCGACCCCTCATCAAACAGACCAGGTAAACCGCGGGATGTGCTCTAAACTGGCCAGGGTCCAAGAGCCTCCCAACTGAACTGCTAAAGTGCCGAGCGAGATAGAGATTGTGTGAAGGCCTTAATAGCTGTGAACAGTGGCTGTAATATACAAACATTGCTCAACGATTGTCAATTGAAGGCCATGAAATGGATTGGTCCAAAATTTTAGAGAATGTTCGTTCCTAAGCTGAACCAAAGGATTGCTTCCCAATTCAATGCAACAATTTCAGCAAGAATACCAAATTTAAAAATATCCCCAGAGCAACAAAATTGCCCAACAAAGTAATAGATGCATATTAACAAATGATGACAGAGTTCCAAAGGCACGTATTTTCTTGATAACTTGTGCTTGAAGATTCTGATAATTGATGTGTGCAAGGCTATTACGAGAAGATCGAAAATTGAAGCTAGACGTAATAAATCCATTGACTAGGCCAAATGTATTGAAAACTTGATGATGGAAAATGAATCCTCGAGTGTGAATAAAGTCCAGCAGGCCCAATCCAAGTCCAATCCAATCATAGAAGCATCAGCCCAATCAAAGTTTATAAATAGTGAAAATTACACAAAACCATAGTATTAAAATCATCAATTCTAAAATCAGATGGGAAGTTTAATCTTTCAAAAATTAGATACATTATAATTAAATTTATTATGATTAATATTTTTATAAAATAAATGGATGGTTTTTGGGCGGTGATGGTGGTGGGTGTGTGTGTGTGCGCCGTTGCGGTGGTGTTGGTGGAAAATGAAGTGAAAATCTGGAGTAATAGGTGTTGGGAGTTTTTGGGGTAGTTGGTGGTGGTTTGTACATGGTAGCGGTGTTTTTAGTTGGTGGTGGTGCTGACGGTGGCGGTACCGATGAGGTGGTGGTATTGTGGGTGCGGTCGTGGTACGGTGGATGCGATGGTGGTGTCTCGATCGGTGGTCGTGGTGGTGACTGTAATAATTTTTTTTTTTTTTTGCGATTGGCTGATTTGTTTGAGGTGGTGGCGGCGACGGTGTGATGGTGAGGTAGTGCCAGCTTGCAGGCAGCTGAGGCGGTGTTTTTTTTTTTAATGGAGGTGGTGGTGCGGGCGACAATTATTTAAATCTGTAGTGTGATTTGTGACCAAGATCGGTGGTGGGGTGTTTGGTGTATGTAACCAACTATTTGTACAAATTGTGATCTTAAAATTCGACAATTTGTGACTAAAAATTCGTGACCAATAAATTTGAAAATATATGACTGATAGATAACTGTGACCTGTAATTTTTTGATATGTGACAAATAAAATATTCCGTGACCTATAAAATTATTGATTTGTGATTTCGAAATAATTCGTGACCTACAAAGTTTTTGATCTCTAACCGATAAAAAATTGTGACCTATAAAATTTTTAAACTATAATCATAAAATAAGTCGTAACTTATAAAATTTGTGATTTGTGACCAAAGAAAAATATGTGACCTATCAATTGGTGACCGATGAACAAATTGTGAC
>CAIGRB010076124.1:53876-65718 GCA_903798255.1 Fraxinus quadrangulata
TGCTTACCACGGGGTGATGGGATGACCAGCCTTAAAAGAACTTGAGGCCGTTACATCCATATATCATCTATGCATGAAATTTTCTACCAAGTAAGGAATTGCTACAATACGAGGAGATTAAATGGGCTCGAGAAAATGCTACCTTAGCTTCTTACGAAAATTCAAGCCTCGCAGTATAAATATGGTCCTGATGGACGCTGAAATGGTTGATGCACTTGAAGAAGGTCTTGCCCTTGAACAAGGGAAAGACATCAGCATGATAGACACCCCTGAAGAGGGGTTCGTCAATGTGGATTTAGACTCCTAGTGGAGGAGCTTGAATCTTTCCTTGTAAACTCATATGATCCTACAAGGGTGATGCAAATAGGGAAAGAGCTTAAGTCAGAAGAAAAGACCAAGCTTAAAGGCTTCCTACTCAACAACTGGACATATTTGCATGGAGACACAAAGACATGGTGGGTATTGACCCTAAGGCCAGTTGCCACCAACTTAATGTGGACCTAAGGTTTACCCCTCAACGGCAAAAATGAGAGCATTGAACTCGAAGAGATACGTAGCCCTGAAAGAGGAGGTGCAAAGGCTCATATCTAATGAGTTCATCAGGGAGACAGTGTACACAAAGTGGATATCCAATCCCATCTTAGTAAATAAGTCCAATAGCAAATAGAGAGTTTACATAGACTTCTCCAACCTCAAGCAAGCATGTCCAAAGGACAGCTTGTCGTTTCCAAGGATCGACCAACTGGTCGACTTTGCTACATTCCACAAGCTCCTGAGTTTCATGGATGCATACTCAGGATACAACCAGATCCCTATGCATCCAACAGACGAGGAAAACACTTCATTTATCACTGATAGAGGCCTCTATCGCTACAAAGTCATGCCGTTTGGCTTGAAAAATGTTGGTGCAACCTATCAATGGATAGTCAATAGGATATTTTCCGACCTCATAGGCAAAACAATGGAGCTATACATCGATGAGATGCTTGTAAAGAGCCTTAGGTCTGTAGATTACATTGAACACTTGGAAGCTATCTTCAAGATATTGAGGAAGTACCGGATGTAGCTGAATCCATTGAAATGTGCTTTTGGTGTCGCTTTTGGAAAGTTCTTGGGTTATATGGTTAACCAGCGAGGCATTGAGGTAAACCCTGAGAAAATTAAGGCCTTACTGGACATAAAATCCCTCAATAAGCCTAATGAAGTACAATGTCTGAAGGGGCGCTTGGTAACACCAAACGGCTTCATATCCAAAACCAAAGATATATGCCTCCCATTCTTTAAAATTTTAAAGGGAGGGAAGAGGTTCTAATGGAGTGAAGAATGTGAAGAGGCTTTCCAAGGGCTGAAGAAGCACTTGGGCCAAGCCTCCTTCTCTAAAAAACTAAGGAGGGAGAACCGTTGCTACTATATTTGGCCAGTACTGAGACTGTAAGCACAGTATTGGTAAGGGAAGAAGGTAGAACTCAATTACCCATCTAATACATAAGCAAGGCCCTCATGCCATTTGAATCGCGTTATACTGACATGGAAAAGCTTACTTTATCCCTTATGATCACTTCTAGAAAATCGAGGCCCTACTTTTAGGCCCATATCATACGTGTATCGATGAACTTCCCTATCAAGTAGGTGTTCTAAAAACTAGATGCTTGAAGAAAGCTGATGAAATGGACAGTGAAATTAAGCAAATTTGACATTTCATATCAACCAAGAACCTCAATGAAGGGACAAGCAGTGGCGGATTTCATAGCAAAATTTACTGAGGCAACATGCATCATTATAGTAATGGAACTGACAGACCCCCCAGCCTATAAATTGTTTGTTGATGGATCCTCCGGGGAAATGGGATTAGGGATTGGTGTATTGCTGGAGTGTCCAGAGGGTCACAAGCTTAATTGTACAGTGAGATTTAGCTTTAAGACCTCCAATAATGTAGCTGAGTACGAGACATTTCTAGCGGGCCTCAAATTAGCCAAAGAAATGTAGGTCAAGAACTTGACAGTTCGCAGCGACTCCCAGCTAGTTGTAAGCCAGGTCAATGGTAATTTTATGGCCAAAGATAAGGACATGGAAACGTACCTGAAAAAAATCATGGATCTGCTCCCATGCTTTGAAAAATTTGAGCTGACCTAAAATGTAGTTGCCCTATCAAAATTGGCTAACAGCAAAGACTCAGAACTGCCCCAAAATTGTACCTATTGAATACCTTCCCAGGCTCTCCACAGCCAAAGTAGAAGAGGTAATATGGGTTGAAGAAATCCCACAATGGATGCAACCTATTATAGCTTACCTCAAAGATCACATCTTGCCGGAAAACAAGGAAGAAGCCTTCAAGCTCAAAAGAAGAGTAGCAATACTTTACAAAAGAGGCTTTTTATCCCCACTTTTATGGTGCACTTGAGGGAAAGAAGCCAATTATGTTCTACGGGAAATCCAGAAAGAAATTTGTGGCAACCACACAGGGAGCCTAGCACTGGCTCAGAAGGTGCTAAGACACTGATACTACTGGCCAACTTTGAAAAAGGACACTGTGCAATTCGTGAGAAGATGTGACAATTGTCAACATTTCTCCTCCATTCAAAGATAAACATCACAGGAGTTGACCATAGTATTCAGCCCCTGGCCATTCTCTAAGTAAGGGTCGATCTAATATGCCCTATGTCAAAAGGAAAGGAAAGTACAAGCTATTCAATTGTCGCCATTGATTACTTCACTAAATGGGTCGAGGTAGAACCACTGGCAAAAATAATTGAAGCAAATACTTCTAAATTGATATGAAAGAACAACATTTGCCGGTTTGGAATCCCACTTGATGGTGACAGGCAATGGGCGACAGTTCGACAATAAAAAGTTTAGAGACTTGTGCGACGAATTGGGTATCAAAAAACAATTCTCATCTCCTGACCACCCCTAGGCAAATGAGCAAGTTCAGGCAGTAAACAAGAATATAAAGTACTTCTTGAAAAAAAAACTTGATACATCAAAAAGGGCGTGGGTGGACGAACTCCCCCATGTGTTGTGGGTAATTCGCACCACCAGCCGAACTACAATGGGGGAGATCCCTTTCTCTATGGCATACGAAGCAAAAGCCATGAGCTCAGTCGAAGTGGGTCTTCCTTCACCTCATTTTTTACAATTCAATGAAGTATCTAATGAAGAGATAAGGAGATGCGAGCTCGATTTTCTTGAAGAAAGGAAAGACGATTCACAAATAAAATTGGCCTCTTATAAGAGGAAAATGGAAAAATATTACAACGCTAAGGTTAAAAGGAAATCATTCAGAAGAGACGATCTTGTGCTCAGAAGGATTTTTCTGTCTTTTAAAGAACCTAGCGTTGGCACATTGGGTCTGAACTAGAAGGGGCCCTACCGTATATCAGGCGACGTTAGGCCAATGACCTTCTTAATTGAGAACTTGGATGGAAAGGTGCAGCCCCACACTTGGAATGTTGAACATCTAAGAATGTATTATCAGTAAGACCCGGATCATTTCTCATGTACTTGTTGTGATTAATGCAAGTATGTACCTTTTATAGTTAACTATGACAAGCTCACACCATCGTGATCAACTACGATAGTTATGGCAAGCCCATATATTGTTTCAATTAAAATAGTTGTGACAAGCTCACACATTATCGTTGACTATGACAAGTTCATATGTTACGTTCAATTTAATTAATTAATTATGACAAGCTCATAGTGTTTAAATTGAAATATGGGAAACCCACAATAAATTCAGGCATGTATCGCTTTGATTAAAACAATTATGACAAGCTCAGGCATCATCATCATCATCATCAGTGATAAGCTCATATGTTAATTCAATTCGATAAGTTATGGCGAGCCCATAAATTGTTAACTCATTGGTTAAATATGACGAGCTCATACATTATCATTATTTATTGAAGTATAATTATGGCGAGCCCATATATTGTTAACTCATTGGTTAAATATGACGAGAGCTCATACATTCTGGTTATTTATTGAAGTGCAATTATGGCAAGCCCATAAATTTTACTCATTGATTAAATATGACGAGCTCATATATCCTGATTATTTATTGAAGTGCGATTCTGGCGAGCACCTAAGCTGTTAACTCATTGGTTAAGTATTACAAGTTCATACACTCCATCAACAGTTAATACGTGGCAAGTCCATGTCTCCATCAACGGTTAATAATTAACAACTAGTTCATTAGTTAGGTACGACGAAGCTCGTACATTATTATTATCTATCAAGGTCAGCTATGGCGAGCCCATAGGTTGTTAAATATTCAATTAAATTGTCAGGTCAGCTATGGCAAACCCATAAATTGTTAATATTTAGCAGTATTTTTTGAGATTAGCTTATTAACCTTGGCGAGCTCATATTTCTTAATCAAATTGAGAGCTGGAGAAATTCATTCATTTACTCTAATCAAGTTCATTACAAAGAAAATTAGAGGCCTATTCTAAGAAGTAGCAACGTTGTCCTGCTGAGGCTCTTAAGAAGTATTTACCTCCTCCACCGAGTCCTCAGCTTCGTTGGCAGGAGTGGATGGCTCAGCAGGTAGGAACTCTCTCTTTATGGCAGCAAAATCCAATTAAGGATACAGCTCGGCAAGCCTCGCAAACACTTCGTTGTACACGACTCCTCACCATATAAACCGAGACCATTGTACTCAGCTGTCTCATGGAAGTGGACAACATATTCGTACACTGCTACCATCGCTGCCCTACTTAACTGCTGCTTCTAATTAGTAATCTTACTAGTCAGCTCTTCGACTTTGGCCTTCAGCTCTCCTTTATCCTTATTGGCCACCTCTAAGGCTGACGAAGCAATTTTTTGCAAGTTGTCAGAGTACTCCACCCGTTTTGACAGAGCATTAACTTCAACTTTGTAGAGGTGGACGTCCTTTTTCAGCTCATCATTTTCTTTGGAAAGCACCTCCACTTCCGACTCAGCCTCAGCTCGCTTTACCTTGAAGGCCTCATTGGCCGATGATGCCTCAACCTTAGCCTTATTCATTGCAGCCTTGGCATCCGTGGCCCTCTGGTGAGGCCATGTAGTCACCTTATTTCCATTTACATGTTCAAGAAAAATCCTTGAGAATGAGACTGCAGGACGAGTCTGGCCTCCACATATCCATCGCATCACAGGTCTCCACGTACGAGGAGTATTTACCAGTCCAGTATTTATGATGGACCCTTGTAGTCCCTGGACTTCAACAGGGAGCATTTCCATCACAGGGAAGGCTATCTCATTAGCCCTCATACCCAAAACGTTTTGGGCTTTTCCTTCCGAGGGGGCACTTCTAACCTCCTTGCCTCTCGTCCTCTTCACGAGGCTTGCCTCCTCCTCAGAGACCTCCTCCACATCAACAATTTTTACAGAAGAAATAGGCTCGACAATAATGGGATGCCAAAGTGATTTCCCAATGGTTAACTGGCATTTTGGGAAAGGGGGAGGCCCAATATTCTTTGACAATACCAACTTTCTTTTGGAGAGCCTCTCCAGGGAAGCCTCATCCTCCTTTTCCTTTTCTTTTTCTCATTTCTTTTTTGGAGGGGGTGGTAGGTTCATTTTTGAGAGACGGACCAGTTTATCACGTTGATTTTTGTTCGAGGAAGAGCCAGAGTTTAGGGGCTTCTTTTTCTGTACCTCCCCCAGACTCCTCAGCTAGAGCAGGTTGGGCTTCACATACTCTTTTTTGTCATGTTGCCCTACAAACAAAAGGAAAATTTAAGGAAACTATGGAAGAAAGTAGTTGATGAACAATTGAGCGAACCACCATGTTTTAACTTTAGTAGCCATCATTTGTTGTGAAACGAAGAGGTTCCGCTTGTCGTTGATGTTCCTGAAATACCTTTTCTTCGAAGGCAGCTCATATATTATCTTGATGATGGCCTACTCAGATGGCTCGAGCTCAGACTGGTTAACTACAGTTGCACAAAGCTTGCTTTAGACAAGAAACAAAAGGGAGCAAACACACAAGAAAAATCATACTAAACGAAGGGTCGACTCACGATACTCATGGTATTGGGTTGTCATGGTGATCTCTGGGACCACATCTCCTTTCGTTGTTTGCCAGTGACCCCTAACCCAAAATCAGGACGACTTCCAATTCTTGATGGAGGTTGGGATGCCCCAGATGAAAGGAGAGTACGGGCCCCAATGGTTCGTACAGTACTATCCCTTACAATCGCTCCTCCACTAGAGGCTCGAGGTTGAAAGAGGGTTTGGAAAACAAGTAGGGACATATCCTCTCTAAGAGTGACCTCTTTCCAAAGAAGGAAGACCCATGCTAATTGGCTCCATGCATTTGGCACTAATTGTGTGGGGGCTATGTTATATTGCCTAAGGATATACCTAAAAAAGGGATACAGAGGCCACCCAAAATCGCCTCACTCACCGCTACATACCCTTCCTTAGGGAAATAGGCTCTCTCCTCAGAGGTCGGCACCAACTACTCAATGTTATCTAAGATTCTAAACCTCTCTCTAAAACCCTCGAGCTCACTTTCTTTTATGTCGGTTGGCCCAAAAAAGCCTTCCATCTAATACTAAAATCTATAGGGCCTTCTAGCATCATCCATGCACTGTGAGACCCTCTCCATGGCCTCCATAATCCTTTCAGTAGGGATTATAGGAGACACACCCGCCTTGGCACATATCAGTGCCATATCTACTTTGGAAGACCCATCAGACACATTCTTTCTTGAAGAAGAAGCCATTTTATACGAACAAAATGGAGAGCTAAAAAATATGGGATACTTACACAAGATCTGGGATGCTTTGAAATGAGAAAGAATGGAGTTGTTCGCCGAAGATAGCACGAAAATGCTAAGAAAAGTGGGAGTATTTTCAGCACTCAAGGTTTGTAATTTTCGCAAGGTGAAGAAAATGGGAAAAAGTAGGTTTTTAGCCTTTTATATATGCGTAATGAAGGAACTCCCACAGTTGGATCTTCCTCCACTTTAATCTGGACCATCTACCTGTAGTCTCATCTATTACGTTAAAACCAAAAGACGCACGCTAAAAATTCAAATTAAGGGCCCAGATGAAATCGTGCTAAACACGCACCATAAATTTGCGTAAGCCTTGCCAGATGTAAAACATCATCATCATTATGTATTAAATGCACATGTAGCTCGAGCCTTGGCAATTACCACGCCACCTAGTGATTTTTTATTGGGAATCAACGTGCCTTTCAAATCATTAGAACACACCACCTGGGAGGCTTCAGCTACTAAGGAGGCTCGACATATGCTTCAAGGGCCTCAGTTCACATCATTCAGCTTTATCACAGGTTTCAGCTACTAAGGAGGCTCGACACATGCTCCAAGGGCCTCTCCTCGTATCATTCAACCTTATCACAGGCTTCAGCTACTAAAGAGACTCGACATATACTCCAAGTTTCTCTGCCAACTCGAAAATCCACGCATTATATAGATAATCATGCCTGGACTTTAGGAAGTGTTGTTGCACTGTGAAAAAGTAGGACCAATGAAGGGGCCCAATTAGCCTACGTGGCAAACAGTTCGGGGGACTATGCTTCATACGTTGGCATAGGGCAACCCAGGTACATACATATGAACTGATCCAGGTGAAAGCGACCCACCTCTCCCACATAAAACACCTAGACATACCTCTTTATAGGCAGAACCTATTGACAGAACCGGCCCAGGACAAGACAACTCACTACCACTATCTCTGCCACCATCCCATTTGATCAAGTCTAAAGTACATGCTAGGCTTTATGGACACAAAAATGGTGATAGCATTTAAGGCGGGGATTGATTGTTGTATATGACAAGAAAGTGAAGTCATTCAGATAAGACCACGTGCACTATCATCCAATGGACTCCATTCATTTTGTCCAAGTATAAAAGCTCACACTTAGTGTCATTCGAAGGTAATGCAAGTTTAGATTCTCAAAGTTATATTCTTGCTACACACATTTTAATTATTCACTCCCAAGTCGACCCCCTTTTTATTTATTGAAGGCTCACGTTCGAAGCTCTCTCACACTCTAAATTATTTCTCCAATTGACTTGACCGTCGGAGTGCGCGTGGCCAACTCCATCCCCTCCGGAGAAGGCCACGCGTGATTAACGGTTTGTCCAAGTGTGCAGGAATTCAACTTGTGTGAACGTGAGAGGCCTTGAGATCTGTTGGCCGCATCATTGATACATTTTTTGGGGCCAACAAAAGTCATTCATAAAAAGTTTGAAAAAGAATAAATACAGTGAAGCCAAACACCACATGGATACGTGTCTTGATTCCAGTCAAGCAAGGTCACAGAGAAAAGGTTGATACAATGAATTAAATGAAGCAATATGGATAGTGCAACTTACACATTCAATAATTTTTCTGAATTTCCAAAAAATCCACTTTTGGGGCACTATGTTATACAAATGAAATTTGAATGATATTTCCATTTCTGACCCTTTGTTAAGTTCAGATTTTTAAAAACGTAATAAAGTAATGATAGCTTAGATGTCTCATTCGAAACACGTTATGAAAGGGGTTTTCAGCTATGGAATTAAGATAAATCGACCATCTACTTCCTAAAAAATCTCATCAAAATGGGTCATCCTCTACAAATAACGTAAAGAAAATAAAAAGCAAGATATAGTTTTCAAAGTAAAAAAAAATAGCACACATTTTGAAAGCAACTTATACACACTCATACATGAAAGGAAACACTTACAACCATTGTTTCCTCATGAACTTAATGAAATTTAATAAACTCCTAATGCCAAAATAGAGCAGTGGGCAGATATAAGAATATAACCCTCTTCGCTTATGTATATGTGGACTTCACATCCTTCTCAAAATCAGTCATGACCTGTACAACACCAGAAAACAGAGTAATGAAGCAACTTAGTCTTTACAATGTGCTGAAAAAATCACAATTTTTTTTTTTTCTAATTAATTTTCATCAAAAAACTCAAACGTTAACAAATTTACGCTTAAAAATACTCACTGATGACAATAAATATTTAGTATCAAAATTTGGAAAACAATAACATTATTCTCAAAATTGATTTAAATACTTTCCTCATTAACACGAATATACAGTTCACCGCCATTTTCTATCCACAGTGAAGCCCTATTTGAAAAAAAAAAAAAAAAAAAATAAAAAAATCTGTCATTTTACCGCGAGGTGATCGACGAACTTTTGGAATGATCAACTTTTTAAGGTGTTTACCCCCAAGTAATTACCAAGATATTTATTTAGCAGAATTTCAATTCCCGGTGTTTTGCTAAGTGAAAGCTATAAAACTTCCATGAAGAATTCAATCAAATTCTTCAATACAAAAAACACAAGTATTAAATATTAGTAAGGATTTTTCTATATGTTTATAAAAATAACAAACCTAAAATGTGTTTTGTAAAGATTATTGGCAAATCTAAATGAAAAGATATTGTCACGTATTTACGATTGCTAAAATTTCATTGTAAACAACATTTTTAGTACATCTCGTATGTGATTTTTAGTTTGTTGTTCGTTTGATAAGAACTTTAATGCACTTGCTAGTTTTAGCTAGAGACAAAGTAATGTATAATTGTTCGTAAGAAAATACTCGATATAAACCAACAAAATCAAGTGTTTGTCTTTGAGATTTATTAATTGTTATTGCAAAACATGGACAAATTGGAAATTGTGTTCTTTTGAAAGAGAAATGATTTTGTCGCTTTGAAGTGGAACAAAAGGTATTTAGGAAGAAATACTCTTTTCCCATATAATCTCCAATTGCGATTTCAGCATTTATAATATTTCTTTGGAAACTTTTGCAAATAAGTCTAGTTCCATTACAAAGACCTTCTGAATGATTAATGTTCCTGAGTAACATGACAAGACAATTTGGTTTTAGTGTTAGTCAATGTAAAGGCATACCATTTGGAGTTAAAAGTATTTAAAAAGTCTTCCTGCATACTTGGTCAGTTGTATCGATAGCCACATAAATTAAAATAAGTGATGGATTTTTCAGGAAAGTGATTAATCAACAAATTATTGATTTCATCAACGTACTCATTTTACGGAGTTAAATTACTCTATTAATCATGTAATGAAGATTGTGAACATAATGATTTAAATTTGGGTAAACTATATATATCTATTAATGTTTGTAAAGAAGTGATGTCTTCTTCGAAATCTATAATTATGTCAGGCCAAAGCTGTATCATATTACATGAATGTTTTTTAAAATTTCATCTCCAATGTTGAGTAAATATCTAGAAAACAATGGATCTGATCCAGCTCTCATGTTTTGTACTAATCTCAATTTTGTAAATGACGGCTACAAAATAAGAGTTAACAAGACTTGCTCCAATTACATCATCTTTATTACCTCTTTGAATTACGTGTAAGACTTGACGAAAATCTCCTTCTAAGACAACAACTTTAACTCCAAATGGGAATTCACAATCATTAACATCTCTTAACATTTTATCCAATGCTTCAACTACATATCGATTCACCTTTGGAGCTTCATCCCATATAATTAGTTTTGTCATTCGAAAAAGTTCAGCAAGAGCACTTTGTTTACTAATGCTACATATTGTATCATACTAATCTCTAGAGGTATTTTACATTTAGAGTGTGCTGTTTGTCCACAGGCAAAAGACCAACTGCAACACCAGAAGACACCATTGTTAAAGCAATCATTTGTCTTGACCTGTCATTACATAGTATTGCACGATACAAAAAGGTCTTGCCTATTCCACAGGACCATCAATAAAGAACATGCCACTAATGCCAGTATTTACTTTATTTAGAATTGCATTATATGCATCGTTTTGTTTAGTATTAAGTTGACATGTACACATAACATCCACTTACGAGACATTAATACCTAGTTCATCATTTATTACTTTAGCGTCATGTTCATCTTCTTGCATATTTACATTGTATGATACAAATCCATAACTATTGATAGATTTATCAGAAAATTCTAAAGTTGCATCAATTTCAAAAAGAGTTTATTCAGCAGTTTCTAGAGACATACTAGCATGTTCAGTCATAAATGTTCTAAATTTGTTCCACAAATTTCTCGTATTATTTGGAGCACAAAAAGTTTGAACGTTGCAAAAAGACGACGAAGTGTAGCAGGCATTTGATGCTGTATGCTTACTGCAAACACAAATCACAATTAGAATCTCCATTTAGTAAATCATGAAAAAGTACAGCTTCTTGAAAAGATGACACTTCAACACCATATACAATTTTCAAAGCTTGATATGATGTTGCGCCTCTAATATGATTCAATAAATAATATCTTTCCCCTTCCTTTGGACTTTCTGTAACTATTCTACCAATACAAAGACATTGTTTTCTAGGATTCTATTATCTTACTATGTGAATCCCAAACAAAAAATTCTGGAAATTTTTTATATAAAAGAATTCTAGCCTCTTTATCCACAAGCTTCATGCAAACGAATTCTGTTTAAATGGTTTTTTTTTTTTAAATCCGTTCTCACAATTCTCTCATTTGTCAGAATTTTTGTATGTAAAAAATTATTATTTTCCAGTTGAAATTGAAGAGAAACAACTGAAGGATTTATTGTTGAGAGAATGAAACCAAAAATTCTTCATAATGCTTGGAAGAAGAAATCCATCTTGCTGTTTGCAAATTTTTAATTTCATCAACTAAGTTTAGCTGAAAGATATGCATTGTAAGGTACAACCCAACTATTATCTAACCACTGTCCTCTAACTTTCACTTTTCTACCATTATTTAAACGTCTATATGTAACGTCCCAAATTTTCACAAACACTGGAGTGTTACAAAGATTTCAATTTCTTTACGGAACAATAAAAATATAGAATTTTTTAATTGTTGTTTCTACAATTTAAA
>CAIGRB010076132.1:0-28865 GCA_903798255.1 Fraxinus quadrangulata
GTATTTGAGTTGTTTTATATCTCGATAGGCTAAATTTTCGTCCAACCTGTGGGAATGCTTCGTATATCCAGTATTGACAAAATGAAAATATATATATATATATATATATGTTTGTGTGTGTGTGTGTGTGAGTTCATAACAAGGTATGATTTTTAACCCTAGCCAAATCCTAATTCCCGTCTCTTGCACTCATATTTTTTTTGTCCGACCATTTACTTGATCGTCGGAGTGCAAACAGTCGCCAAACCATTTTCTCAACTGGCGGCTTTTGCCTTCTAGTGTAGTGTTTAGTGTGTGATGATACCCAGATGGAGGGAAAGTGATCGAGATTCTGTTGATGCATTTTTTAAGGTCAACAATTTACACTAAATTAATTTATCGAAATGAGTGATACCCACTACTGGATTAAGCTTTTTCACCATTTTTCCCCCTCCCCCAATCAAGTATAGAAAAGTTTATATATACATCTTATATCCTTAACTGGTCCATTGATCATGGGACAATGAATATATATGCTATGATTGGACATTGGGGAATTCTAGTCACTACCTTTAATGATTTTGTAAAATTCCCCTCTCTTTATCCAAAGTTCTAAAGTTTTTTTATTTCCACTTGTCACAATATCCAATTGTTTTTTATCCAAAAGAACGGCCACAATTATAAGGGCCCAATTGTAGAAAAAGAAAATTTAATGGCCATTGGCTTTCCACACTGAATATGATAGAGAACTAATGCTATAAAGAGATTTTATTTGGAGGGCCCAACACAATCACTTCTATGTTTAGAAATTTAAAATCTTTCAGACATTGTCACCGAAAATGTCCACCAGTGGCCTAAAGTCAATAAACTTTGATATAGATGCTTTTCAAATGCGTGGGTATTGGACATTCCTTTTTCCTCCTTCGAATCAAAGGCATGGACATAGAGTTCGTTTTAACTTTATAAGATTATTTATTTCCAATAAAAGATGTACTAAAGACAAAATTTGCTGAATACTAAGAAAGGATCGATCCAAAGGGAGACATATACAGATAACGTGCCATAGTAGGACTTCATCTTCGTTGTTTTGAATGGATCCGGTTTGGTAATACCTAAAATCAATGAAAAGATATTATACCTTTGACAATCCTCTCTTCCTTAATTCATTTTTTATTCTTTTTGTAAAAGAAATTCTAGTCATATTTTTACCTTTAACACATCGTTACTCTTAACTTTTGTCCTTTGATTGCAATAAATAATCAACTTGTCCACTAGGTAGAAATTGATATGGACAAGAAATAATTTATGTTTTTGAGTCAAGGTTTCTCGTATTTTAGAAAAACATTAAGATATTATGCTGGTTGGTAACTTGGCATGACTAAAGTAAAGGTGGGCTTGAATGTAACACCAAATATTATTTCATAAACTTGTAGACACTGCCAAAGCCACTAGAATCAAAAGAAACATTCTTCATTCTTGTGATTTTTCGCACCTAAATTCACTTGTTAGAAATTGTCGTAGATTTGCAATATGAATCGAGCAAAAACAAAACCAAAGAACACAAGTATCACTACACGACGGCTAAAATTCATGTGCTTAACTCGTACATAAAATCTTTACTTTTTGAATACAAAATAAATCAAATAGAGGGCTCAAATTTCTTTCTTTCTTGAAATAAACAGTCTGGTAAATATGTATGTAATGCTTATGTATTCACAAACCTGCAATTCTTCCTAACTTCTCCATTGACACGTGTTTCTGGGTTTGTTATATTTCCCAGTTTAACCATGGATTTGGAGAACTGCTCGAAGAAAGCAATCGCGTTTTCTGCATATTTTTCAACGAGTTTCTTTGTTTGAACGGCTAAAACACTGGAATATAGTTCTTGATCTGAATTTATCAGTCCCTCTCCTCTTAGCAGAACTTGATAGTAGGAATTGTCGAAAAGATTCGGCGTGACATGGTCCATTGCTGATTCATTTTGGTCGGATTTTCTATCAGCTGAACAAACAGATTTTAAACTGCTTAGGTAATTCTGTGAAGCTGGATTCATCCCTGAAGTTGCTGTGAAATCTCCATATATTCTCTCTCTGAAATTCACACACCGAGCCATTCCAATTGTATGCGAACCTGCAAAAAAATCATTTCACAAAAATATATATAACTTTGATGATTCTTGAAATTAAACTCCTATTCATTATAAAGTCGTTACGTTATTTCTTGAATCGTTCTCGTCTAACAGTTTACTTAATCTTTCCTATATGTTAGGGATAATAACAGTTCCTAGAAAAGAAAATTGATCATGTTTGAAATGCACTTCTCGAATTGTCCCTACCAATCACGCCAATAATGTATTAAGAGTTATAAGGTGGTGCCTACCAGAGAGAGCTACCATATCGGTGACTGAGAGACCCTGATAAATAAACTTTGAAATGATGGAGAGAAGTCCATCATTTGCTTTGGGAAGGTTTGTTTCTGTAAGCTCATAGCCTGCATTTTTTGAGTCCTTTCTGCCTAAAGGAACATCCCAATAAGGTCCACCAACCTGCATGCACAAGGAAAATAGGATCATCTCCAAAATTGCTTAAAATTATCATTTTCTTTTTCAAAATTATAAAATGATGCTAAGTAATTATACCAGAAGAACTGCATCTCTTGCTGCAATAGTGAGAATATCAGCACACGAGACCGTCTCGGGACACTCCGATTCGAGCCGGTTCTTGATCCTGTCAATGATTCTGAATCCTTTTAAAGCATTTATGTTTTCTGGTGCTTTCTTTTCTCCTTGAAGTGTGATCGTATCTTCCAGCAAAACCGATCCATCGCAACCCTGCAGCTCCGATTATCATTAAAAAAATCTCAAATCTTCCAAAACTCACATTCATATCAATCTATTCGAAGAAAGGTTTAGGATATAAAGAGAATGAAGACCTGAACGAAGCAATCGTGGAAATGTAGACGTAAAATCAAGGCTGCGTTACGCGGATCAGACAGCACTGCACATTCCATTTCTTTCCTAACAATCTCAAGAACAGTTGGGCATGTAGATTTGTAGTAATCTAATGTCAAAGGCAGTTCACTTGCATGCAAGCATGAACAAGCAATGCTAAGAACTAGTAACGTACATTGCAAAACAATATGTTTGGAGTTGAGAAAAAACGCCATTAAGGTTCGAGTTTGCGATTCTTGAACAAAAGGGACGATCAAACACTCGAACGTGAGAGCATGGGATAACTTGATGAATGGATTTGTGACAAAATGGTGGAGATTATGAGTTTATATAAATGACATGAAATGAAAGATTATTATGCAAAGAATATCATTAGTCAAGAGAGGATGTAACTACTTTGATCTTGGTTGGTGATATCTCCCAAACCAAAATTACCAAATAAATCAGAAGGACAAAAGAAACTATAAACTTGCTGTACAAACGTAACATTTGGGCAAAAAATCAGAAGCAGACAGCATATTTTTCCGGATTTATAAAAGTTCGCCACCGTAGAACTCAATAGTTACACCTACTTGTTCAACACTATGCTTCGATTCAACCTTCTAAAACGGTGATGCTTTACCCTTTCAACTTTCGAGTAATCGAACATAAAAGAAACCTTTTTCATTCAGTTTCTTGTATGAGAAGGGTCCGAAGTGAGAATTAAAATACTTTTTATTGACTTTGGTGTATGAACAGATTTGCTAAAATTTCTCAACTGCTTTATAACAATAAGAGTTTGTTCGTTGGACGCATTGTCTTGTCTAATTAACTAACTATGCTTTTGAATGTTCAAAGGCCTTCTTGTAACTGAAGACTCCTTTTCATAGTGACAATCCCAATGAAACGAGTTAGGGATTCTTTTAGATCTTTTAACAGCAATGAACAGAAAGGAACGACAAAAAAGGGTTGATTGATTAGTAAGCAGACAACATAGCATTTTACCACAAGTAGCAAATGCAATTTTTCAGTATGCAGTCGGTCATCAATCCAAAACTACAGAGACTCATTTTCATGAAGTGAACAACATCAATAAACGAGATAGAAGAGAAGAATAGACCTAAATAGCATTATTTTAGATCTACTGAATCTAGCAATAAACCGAATGAAACGGCCAAAACCGACTACTGGGAAGTGTTGCAAATTCTACCACCAATACCCACATATCCAACCATCAATCCACCACCACTACGACTACGACTACCACCACCATCACCACCACCTACCCTTCCTAACCACAACCATATCCACTACAACACCCAATCCACTGCTGCCACCACCCTCTTTCAATCCCATACAGCCATTGCCGCCGCCACCTTCACAAGTGGCCAATTCCAGAAACTCCCACAAATTTACTACCCATCCACCACAACAGCCAGTCCACCACCATCACCAACCGCCTACAACATCATTTACACAGAACCCGCCACCTAACTTCGACAAGCCACCACCTGAACCCCAACACCAGTGACATCGATGACTGCAACTCTAGGCCACAACTCACCTACCCAAGCAATGGCGGCGTAGGTGGGAGAGGTGACACAGGTTTTGGGGTGAAGGGAGGGTAATCTGATGGTTGATCAATTCCATTAACATAGCACAGTATTGTAGCAAGATTATTATTTTACCACTTCAAAACTACAAATCATGTTTTTAAAACACCATTATTCGAAATTAACTGCATAAAGTCAAACAATGAAACAGACAGACTGATTCTGCAAAAAGCTGTACACAAGCATACCTAGTTCCCATGTAACAGCTTCCCAACACCAAACCTGCATCTTTCAGTTTCAGCCAGTTCTCGATGTACACAGTTATACAAGAAAAGATCAAGCCGATACATGAAGAACATCACTGATAAATTCTTCCTTAAAATTGGAAAAGACATTATCTTCAAAAACGCGACACCAATTGCATCACAGGTCTAAAGTGCTGTTTTCCAACATTAAATTTCAATAGCATCAAAATATTGCATTTTATTGCTCTCAACCACTAGAAAAGCATCTTCCTAAAACAAAGATACTTCAAATTGAAATTGGCACGTATTTAGAAATGGGTTTCAATGGAAGCCACATAGATGATGCAGCCACAAAAGTGTAACAAAAATAAGGAACAGAAACAAGTGCAGTCTCACAATACATGAAGGGCTCAAAGGCAAGCTTTGCTCAAAATAAAAGATAAAAAATTGGAAGACAACAAGAAAGATGAGAGGTAAGGTTGTTATGAAAACATCTAAAAACTAACAGATCAAGTATACAACTCAGAATCAAGATGATCCTTACTACGAGTAAACCTTAAATACTCGTTCTCCAAATCAACATCACTACTAGTACTTATGCCAGCGAAAACATCCCTCAGTAACAGCGACTTAATCAGTGAAATGACTGAAGCACCGAAATGAGGCCATGAAACAAAGAGTGTCCCCTTTATCTTCTTCAATTGACATTGACTCAACAGAGCAGCGGCCAGGCCGTCCACCACACTTCCTGATGGGAAATAATCCAAACCTTTTATCAGTGGTGAATATCCAGTATCCGAACTTCTTCTTTCCAATGATGTCTCCAACTTGACTGCAAATACATCATCTGGTGAAAGTTTACCACGAAAGTTACAGCTTTGAACAGAATCCAAAATCAAAACCCTCTCGGGTATGATCTGCTCACCAATCAGCAACTTTGCCACTGCATGGGATCTCTCTGCAGTAACAGAGTACTGAACAAGAGCAATCATAATCAGTTTATCAGAATGATTAAGGGCATATATATTGCATGATTTGTCACCAAGTGAGGGTTCCACAGAGTTGCCAGAGAAAGGGAACTCCGGAAGAATGAGTGAGCCAATTAAAGTTTTGGAGGAGAGATGGTGTAAAAAGTGAAGAGATGGGGAAGACATTGCAACAATGAGAAGTGAAGGATGAAAGCTTTTACTGGAATCAAGAGTAGAGAACACTAGGAATGGAGATGGAAGGGGTTGAGAAAGAGGAGTGAAATTGTTAAGATCTTCCAACATAAATCTTGATGGCGGCGGAATGTTGGTTACCACGTCATCCATCTCTTCTTTATCCCAGTCCTACACCCTGACAAATATGTAAGAAGGCACCTCGTTAGCATATTAGATCGTAAACCTATGGTTCATGGATATCTTCAATATGAGAGCATCAATGAATTACAATCCTCCAAGTAATGCCCCTGAACGGTTAAAATATCATTGTTTGCTAAATGAGAAGAAGTCCATTATAGCTGCTAAGGAATGAATAAAACATCTGAAACTGTTTTGAATAAACCCATCCATTATTTGCCAAATGAATGCCAAAAACAGAAAATTAAATTGAGGTCATCTTTTTTCATGTACTAGAGCATTGGGTAAGAGACAACCATTAGCTTATATTCAGATACAGACATCAATGATACAATGTAGTAAAGGGTCCGTTTGTTATCTCCTGTTTTCCAGACAGACATACATTAAGACACGCCAAAACCATAAATCAAGTGAGCAAAATTATAAGTAAGCAGCAAGTATACAATTGAAGGTTTCAAAACAATTGGAAAGCAATAAGCTTCCCATTATTCTATATACTCACTACCTTGTAGTCTCTGTTCAACGTCCACTTCATGAATTAAGTATTAGCCTTTTTATTTGTACATGGACACAAAATTCTTCTATATATAGTTAAAAACTGACAGAAATGAGGTCCAATTCCTATTCCATGCCACCAGGTGCAGTCTAAAGTTTTTTCATGGTATGGAGATAAACAACAGAGAAGCTAAAATACATTGATCTAATAAATGTTATCTAATATCTATGTTTCAGTTATCTGCATAATGATATGAGTTTTTTGCATCACATGCACACCTTAAGCAAGCAGCACTGGCACGGTTAAGGAACGCAGGAAAATTGCAAAATTTGCCAGTGCGCAAACACAAAAATGGGAAACAAAACAAACAAACAACATTATAGGTACTTGGAACAAAGACAATAAATAAATAAATTAATTTTTTTTAAATGCAAAGTAATCATAAAAAGAAACAATGATTAGTTAACACGTCTATAGAAATATTTTTTTCTCAGAAAGGCGGTAGAATAAATGGAGAAACAGGTTGACATGCAAAACAAGAAAAAAAAATTAAACGATATACAATCAGACTTCTTACAAATTAGCAAACAAGTTTTTTTTTTTTTTTTTAAAGAATTGATAAGCAAATCGGGCAGAGATGCCAACTACTAGAGCTAATCAAATTTAGATGGGTCAAATAATTTATGAAGCTAAGTCTTGTTCCGTATAAATGTCTACCTAAACATCACGTTTTTATCTCGTGAAATCCTAATTAGGACACAAAATATTCTATAATTCGTACATATGTTTTACAGCTGAATTAAGTAAGCAGATTGTGGAATTGGATAACACAAATCAGTATATTTTAATTTTGCGACACATTAATTAAAGTGAGAAAAAAAATTGTAAAAGCCGTGAGGATTAGAACCGAACCGTTTCGGCGGTGGTGATTAGTCTCAGACAGCCAGGGTAGGCGGCGGCACTAGACTGAGAGCGATGATCCAACGGGAAATCTAGGTAGCTTTTTCTTGTGGAGGAATTTACAGAGCCATTTTTATATCACTTTCCAAATTGTATAAAATTACTCATTTTAACATGAAAATAAGTAAAAAGAAAAAAAGTATTTAATAATAATATCCCATAAATAACATAATTAAAACATATCTATCATGCAAAATAACGTCAATAAATTATTATTCAAATCATGGTAAATTGAAAATTAATAAATTGTCAAAACTAATCTTGAATTACTTAACAAAATTAATTATAACATAATTAAATAAATTAAGTCAATAATTAAATTCGTTTTGTAAAGTTCAATTTTTTTCAATACACATTATTTTTTAGATTAATTCGAAGAATAATCACAAATTTAAAATAATAAAGTGTTTAATTAAGACTTGTTTGCTTGAATTGACATTATAGTTTGAGCTTTTTTTTTTTTTTTTTTGAAATAATAAATTTTGTTAATAGTAATTTTTTTGAAATATGTGGATCTAAAATTAGGAAAAAGTTTCAAGTTTATGTGTAAAATTATTTTATTAAATAAAATATGTGATTGAAAATAAATTTTAAAAAAAAATATTTAAAGAATACAACTCAAACAAAGGCTCAACCATACGCCCCTAAAGCCAATTGTACCGGAATTGGCTTTACCGAAGTGGTCACATCCATGGCCCCCATGTTAATAAAGAATGGCCCAAAAAAATCCCCCCTACCCCCTTATTGTGAGGTGTCGGTGGAAGTTCGATCTACCTCCACTCTGTACAACAAGCACGTCTCAACTATGTTTGCAACGTAACTTGATAGAGTTGAATTCTCAAGAGAGATTGCATGCTTGGCAGTGAGCACTAACGAAAGAGAATATCGTGCACCATCTCAGATACAAATTTTGAGTCGAGTCAACAATATTGAACGAAATTGAAAAATTAAGTTCTTTTACTTCTTTAATATTGTCCACGGTCCTTTTTACCAATCAAATCACTCGGTCTATTTGATACATATGCTCTTTTCTTTATCACAATTTTCTCGAGTAAAATCTTTCAGAAAAATTAATCCTATATATATATAAGAAATAAATCTTTCAAGAAATCTTTTTTATGAATACCAGAAACCATAAAAGATAAATCTTCCTTGATGAAAATAGCAGTAATAAATAAAACATCAAGGTTCAGAGATTGATAAATTGCATAACCATTCCTAATGAAAAATCAACCTTCTCTCTCGACTTCTGACCTTTTCGACTGGTCTAGTCGAAGCAATTCCTGTTTTACACAGTTTGTTGAATCAAAAGAAAATTTTCATGTCCTGAAAAATATTGAATATTGCTTCTTGTTGCCCGTTCATCTGCACGGAGAAGATGCAAAATTTATTTAGTCATTCGACCAGTAAGTCCAGTGAATTGCAACTTCTCTGAGTGTTTTCAAGAAGTCACCGGTACTTATTTTAAATAGTTTAGTACAATTTGTTACTCACTATCAAGTGAATGAGGCAATGATGAAAATCTGCTTTTATGATCAATCTTCATGCTGATCTTCATCCTCAGAATCTGCACAGGGACAAGGAAATGTGAAAAATTAAAGAACAAGTCGACTTCTTGGCCATGAACGACAGTTCATTTATTATAACCGGCAGATCAGAGCCAAATTTTATAATGCATCACAAAACTGAAGCAAAACAACTAATGGCTGCTGCATTTTTCTCGTCTTCAGACTGGAGGATGATTCGCACCTTTAGTGGATATTTAAACAAATAATAGTACCAGTTGCAGAATACAATACATCTGTGCAAAAAATAGTAGGTGTTCTAGATTTAAATCAATTTGAAAACCCTAGATATCATCTGGATTACGTGTTTTTCCTTACCGGATCGAACATCTTCACTGACGCGGCCTCTAGCTTGGATTTGTTTGACAAGCATCCGATACATCAGCACCCACCAGTAGACGTTGAGAACAAGCAAGAAGAAAAGAAAAAAATTGAAGATGTAATAGTAGATTGGTCCATCCACACTGTGTTTCTCCTTGTCCAGGGTCTGGAGAACTTCGTAGCTACAAAAGCAGAACAAAATAGAAAAGAAGAATATAAAATTAATGAAGTACGGATAGATTGTATCACACATTTCCTTTCATTAGTGTATCACTATTCTATAAAATTTTATCAACAAGTCTTGTACATCATTATGTAGTTTGATGTATAGATTGATTATGTGGATTATATTAAGCCCCTCTTTGACAACCATTATTTGGGAAAAGCAATATTTTGAACAGTGATTTTTAGGAGAATGTATGATTAAAAATTAGGGACAGTTTTAAATTTATGTGCAAAATATTTTGTATGAATGAGTGGTTGAAAATGAGTACGTAAAAAAAAGAGTTTTCAAATAATGGTTTTCAAACATGGGCTAACTAACTTCCTTTTCTTCCCTCGTCTTTTTGTCTCTCTCTCTCTTCCATGTCATCAATCTGTACTTAATGATGTACAAGTAGCATTACTAATAACTCAACTGATACATAGTGTAACGGCTGGTGTACAATTAGTCATTCAGTCAGTGATTAATGTAGATGCATCTCAAACAGCAAATATATCTGCAGCATTAACCATAAGAGGGTGGTCTAGCATCAAATATCAAGAAAGAGATGGTTAAAGTCATTAATTTCAAGAATGTGTAGCAGTGCCTATAATGTCTATGCATCTAAAAAGTATAGGTGGCAAAATAATCTCGAGATTTTCAAACTCAGTTGCCTTGCTAAGTGAACTTAATGAAATCATGGAGACTAATATTCATAGAGTTCATAAAAGATGTTCTAAACACAAATATGCTAGCTTTCTGTTCTCCCCCACCATCTTTTTTTCCTTTTCTTTTGGCTAAACCACCATATCAAATGATCGAGTTAATTATTATGTACTCCCAAGTCAAGAATTGAAAAAGTAACAAGAAATGTTATGAACATTTTGCATAGTACATTAAATAATTTCTTCTCTCTTTTATTCACCAAAACCAGAACACACGTACACCCAAGTCCATAAACAAAATTAAGTTAATTAGCAACTCAACTCAACTATGGTCGTGAGCAGTTAATAAAGAATCCATAGACCATATAACAACGTAAAAACTTGGCATGAATAAATCTGATACTTCCAGGGTAGAGAACAGTAAGACAGCTAGTGAACAGTTATTACTTCTACGAAAAGGTTAATGCAGCAAAATGTAATTTATTTCATACGAGCACCATGATCTATGTAGCCGAATTTTCATTTAAATTCTATACCAGAACAATTTAGATACAGGTACCTAAAAAGTTTCAAAGAATACAATAGGTGATAAAATAAATACCGAAGCTGACCTTGTGCTCCAGAGGACCCAGAATGGATAGTAAATGAGACGAAGTAGGACCCAAGACAAGACAAAAAGAACAAATGAAAAGCTAGCCAGTGTTTCTGCGCCGCCATATTTGGACATCTTTCCTACTTCCAGAAATACATCACTAGCATCATGAAGAGCTAAAACAACTGAACCAGCACGGGCAAACCTAAAACAAGCAGAAATAGGACATAAATGAAACCTTTTCTAATTAACCTCAGTTATATGATGGGGGATATAGTAATAGTTATCCCAAACTACTGTCAGGGTGCATGAGCTTGCAAAAATAAATCTCAACTGGTGCAATATTTGAAGAGGTTACTCTATCAGTCACCCTTCCTATTGATAGGATGCTCGTTTAGATCTTTTTCTGCAGTCAGTATACTTTCAAGAAGTATACTAAGTTCAGCATTTAAACTAACAATGGAGGCTCACCTCTAAAACACACCTGAATTTATAAGAAAGCACAATTAGGAAGAAAGTTGCAACGTGATGACCCATAGAAGCCCAAAAGTCAGAGCGCCTGGTTTCCCAAAATATCAGAGCAAATATGGAGTACGTGTAGAATCCACCGTCATACATATACATGCCTTTCAGTTTCAACCTGAGCATCACAAGACAGTCAGTGTTGTGAATTTTTTCAATCAAACCTTGTTCAATTTATATTTCTAAGGAAGTGAATGTGGCAGCCTGAACTAAAGAACTATTAGCATCAAGCATTACAAATTTATTATCTGAGACAATAAGCCTAGCAAAGGTTAATGCTGCACCAGGTTATAGATTCAAGGCTGATCATTCCTATCCCCAACGAAAAGCTGTGATGATATCTAAATTGTACCCAAGAGAAGAGGGAGATTAAAATCTTACTTATATTTCTGGTCAGGCCAGACCTGATTTCCTGGCCCTACCCAAAAGTATTTTGTGTTTCTGAACCAAGGTTCATTATATGTTACAAGAAGTGCTAAGATCTCAGCTGAAAGAAAGTAAACACATTTCCATGATGACTCCTTGAATTTTCGTATCTTCTTTCTTCGCTCGGCTGTCTCATTTTCAACCACTTGCATCCCCTTCCCAAATATTATGCGTCTGCCCAATTTCTGCAACATGTACACCCAGTCTAAATTGAGAAAAAGTATTTTAAGGAAGGGTGGGAAAATCAGTAAAGTTTAACTTGTACAACTTGCTGCAGAGAGCAGGAATGTTTTAAGTGTATGATCATAAACAAATATCACAAGAGAAGCATGTATCTGTATTATGAGCTTAAACTTGGTGGCAATAAGGCCCATTAAATTTGAAACGCGATAGCTATCAGAGTGCAGAACAAGCTCTTACACCATTTCTCATCTCATACTCTATGACATGGCACATTTAAGGAAAAAAATAAACAAGGAGAAAAAATATCATGTCAATGCCTTTTATGACCAAAATGAAGATATACAAGTTCATTCAGGAAAAACCTGTGCTGCAGATCACCAGAAGTACTGATTATCAGTAAACTAAGGATGAATTAGATGTTAAAGGAACAGCAAATATGTTCAAAAGCAGAAGAAAAGTGGATGCATAATGCAGCAGGTCCCTTGTCATAAAAAACTAGCTAATACTTCCCCACAAGGATATCTCCCATAGAAGAATGAAGAAAATGTTGAATGTGTCCATTTCAAGTCTCCTTGTACCATTACCCTAGAGTCAGATGCTGTAGGGGGACAATCTGAAGCAGCAGCCTGACTAAGCCATTTGGTTTGGCTCATCTGAAGAAGCCATTCAGCTCCCCATTTATGGAAATAGAGAAAGAAGGAGTGGTGATACATGTCCTGATACATTGGATGAAAGAAAGACGGAGCGGTGATACATGTCCTGATCCATAGGATGACATTTGAAGGAAAATGAAAGCAATGAATAGTATCCAATATGAAATTCCAATTGTTCGAATCATGGGCATTCTGAAAGTCCACTTTGATGGCACACCTAAGGCGGGGAGTGGATGGATCGGGCAGCTGTGCTGGACTCGGGATGGAGCACCAAGAAAGGTAGGAGAGGCATATGGGGGATGGACCAATAGAAGTCTAAGGCAGCCGGATTTCCTGTAACTAAAACTCGGTTTTGATCAACTGTGCCAATGTCTCGTCTTGTTTTCTGAGTGAATGTGTGAAGCATGAAATTCCATCTAATTTCTTCCTAATCTCGACCACAAAGATAATTGTGGCACCACGTTTTAACATTGGGGTGCATTTATTTATTGGAATTCTCACTTATTCACGTAGTCAAGTATTTCCAAATAATTTTTTTTTACGCTCAACAATCGGCATAACTGCTATTTCTTACCCACGGTTCTCATGTTTATGGATCTTTTAATTGAAAACATGATTTGCACAGTATTATACTTGATCTTCAAATGTTAAGTTGAATAATCCGTCAAACAACAATCTAAGCGTTACTCCAAATAAATTTGGGAAAAGCTACAAGAATCATTTTTCTCCATTCAATTCAGTTCATTGCACTTGTACTAGAAGATCCTATGCAACTTGATCCTTTGCAGTCACAACATGTCCTGTTAATTTCGATCTACATCTCCCTTTTCTGACACGTTTTTCTAAAGATCGCTCATTCAAGTTGTTTAAATTCTATGCATTACATTCTCTTCAATTCTTCCTACCTCGTTATAACTTAAAACATTAACTCTTTCAGGATAACAAGAACCTCTATAGTAACTCCACTATTGTCCCCATTCCTACAATTACTTAAAGGACATTCCATTAATTCCATCTTAGTTCTATTTAACCTAAAACCTCAAGGTTTTAGAATACTCTTTCAAAGTTTCAACTTAAGATTTAACTCCCTCCTAGCCTTGTTTTAATAATACTATGTCATCACCAAATAGCATACACCAGGGAATTGTAAGTTTATCCATCACTAAAATGAAAATATCATGACTTAATACAGTAATAAGAAATTCTCTACTACAACCACCAATACAACTTGTGGTCACAAAT
Source organism: Fraxinus quadrangulata (assembly GCA_903798255.1). Lineage (NCBI taxonomy): Eukaryota > Viridiplantae > Streptophyta > Magnoliopsida > Lamiales > Oleaceae > Fraxinus > Fraxinus quadrangulata. The sequence continues at coordinate 13,874 of CAIGRB010076132.1, forward strand.
GCTCTATCTTTTTGAGATGTCATTGCTTCAAAACAAACTCTTTAGTTCCACTCTGATTTCCTCAATTCATAAAGAAATGTTAAAAAGCACAGCTGTATGCTCCTCTCAGGGAGAAAGAATTGCTCACAGAAGAGGAATATATATATATAGATTCTCTCCCAATTGGTTGGACCATAAGTGAGATAATTTACTTTATGGGCAAGAACTCTAGTACAAGGGCAGGATGACCGAGCTACACTGAGGAACGCTCTCTATGAATAGACTCAATGGTCAACAAGCGCTTCGGCATTAAAGCTTTTTATACCATTTTCTCCTTTGACGTAAGATTATAAACTAGCTTTTTATACCAAATCCAAAATAGTTGAAAGCTTGCACCAAGTAAAATAACATCTACTACTTACCCGTACAAAAAAAATTCAAAAAAAAATCATCAATCACGGTACATATATAAATCCAGAAGAAAATCAAAATACCAAGCTTTAAGCTTGCCTGATTGATTCAATTATGCGATAAAAAAAAGTAATAAATTAAAGAAACCCATTTAAAAAACTGCAAATTTGCTGAGAAAGTACCTCAAATACAAATCTGTCAAGGAAAAACCGAACTGTAGGAAAAAAGATGGCGAAAATTGGAAGCACTATGAAATCTTTATATTCTGTGTAGGATTCATGTTCCCAGTCAATGGAATTCACAAATTCTTGAAACCCCATCTCACAAAATATATGAAAAATCTATCTTTACAATTATTTCTGATTACAAGTAAAGATGTGTGATCGGAGTAGGGGATGAGAGATTGGTCGCTTTCTGTTTCTGTTTAATGAAAATTGGAGCTTTTCAATTCCATGAGATTGACAATAATAATAATAATAATAATTTTGGATTCATAATTGAGACCATACATTGACCTTGTTTTTGGTATTTCATCGCGAGTGCAGTATTGACCGTGGCGGAAGCATGTTTGGCAAAAATTAGAAATAACTTATTTAATTATTAATGGCGTTAAACTAAAATAATTTACTTATGTTTTAGTTTCGGTAAAATGCTCTTAATCTTCGAGTTTTCTTGAATTCTTGAATTCTTTAAAAAGGAATAAAGAACAAAAAGAACAATAATGACGTTTGATACTAATATATGTTGTTACAAGATATGAATTTGTTGTAATTTGAAAATTACTGTCGTCACTTGTCTATGTGGATGACAAAATTATTCATTCTATATGAATTTGTTGTAATTTGAAAATTACTGTCGTCACTTGTCTATGAGGATGACAAAATGATTCATTCTTTTCCCCGCCCCCAACCATTTGTACATCATACTTCGTGGGTGACGAAAAATAATAATATGCCTTAACGAAAGTGAAATTGTAACATTTCCGCTACTAGTTGCATTGAAACTTAAAAGAGAATAAAAAAGCACTTAAACAAGATCCAAACACCCACCTTCAAGTCTCTCCCCATTATTTGGTTATGAAATTGACAATCTTTAGTGGAATTTGACTAAATTTTTTGATTCTACTCAAAAAAATAATCATTTTGCTATAAATTACGATCGTGAAGCTCGCTCTCAAGCATAAGAATTAGTTTATAATTGGTGTATGGTCTCACGGAAAGCCAAATATATATTATTTACTCATTTCATCCGATTTATATAAATTGATTTTGTTTTTCACATCGATTAAAAAATCTTATTTAGGACTTGTTAGAGCCTCATTTTTTTTTTCAAGAAATACATTTTGCAATAATGTTATGATGAAAAACATGTGGTTCAAAAGAAGGAAAAATTTTGGATTTGCATATAATATTATTTTATTAAGAATGTATGATTGAAACGATATCAAATCACTGTTCAATAATTAATTTTGATGGAAAATGGGGCTTAAACAAGATGTAGTAATCAATAAAGCAATTTTTGCCAAAAACTTTACTAATTTACCTTTATTAACAACAATTAGTAATAGTAAATTATAATTAGACAAATTAAATAAGGATATATTAGTAAACGAACAAAATAAAACATTTTCAATAAACAAACATAATTATATAATTGAGACGAGAAAATAAGGAAAGTCGGCTTTTGTAAATCGGACGGGGGTAAAATTTACAAGCAATATTATTTTGGAATTTGACTAACATATTCTAAAAATATTGAAAAAGAGAAAAAAAAAAAAGAAAAGGGAAATTCTAAAATCAATCTGGTTATAGTGGCAAGTACCAAAACTGGTTGTAATGCATTGGGAAAATAGACTTCTTAATGCAAAGCCGTGCCCAATAAATGCAGAATTAATTAATTAATGGTCAGAGGCCATCTTTTCAAGCATTTAATTATGAAGATTTTACAGTCACAATTCAATATTCAACAATGAACAGCATTAAAAAGTAAAACAAATTTACAACTACTTTTAAGTTATATTTGATTATAATTTTTAAGGAATTAAACTAAGGTTTGATGATACGAGTTTTTTTGTTTTCCAATTCAAAGCTCAAAAAACCCCTTGTTAATCTCATTCTCAGTTATATGACAACGTAGAAAAAGTGAAAAAGTATGGGAGAAATGTCGCATTGCACACGTGTAAATATTCAAGGGAGCCAACATAAGTCTTTCGGTCAAAAACTCTTGTGGATCTAATGCAAACCCTACATTTCTACCTCGAGGTGATAATGGCAAGATGCATGGAAAGGCATCGAGGCAAGTGTCAATGTCGTACAGACAATAATGTTCTTCTGCCATATTTGAGTTCTTGTAACATGTAATGAAAATCGACAAGAAGTTTAATCAAATCCCCAGCTAAGGAATGTTGTCCCATTATTTTGGAAACTCCAAGAATTATGTTTTAGATGGAGCCCAAAACCAAGTTGGAGTCTTTAGGCAAATCAAGAAAAGAATAGACACTTCAAGAGGCAAGAACAATGCAAGTGGCCCTCTCTTTTATAATCCAAACAGATAATAAGCCAAGGGAAGAAAATTCCGGTATGGAACCATCTGAGAATACCATTCGAGCAATGTGCAATCAGAGCACCTGCTATCCCTTCTGGATGCTACATTTTCAATTCAAGAATGCGTATAGCCACTGCAAAATTCAAGAATGTGATCGTAAATCTTGAAAAATTCTGATTATCATCGTGTAAGAAAATTCAAGCTTCAAAATCACTATGAACTCTGCACAGCATAAAGTTTGTCATTGCTAATGAAGAGTTACTCTTCCTCGTCCATTCTTTAGGACCCTCCCACCTGCCCCGGCCCTCGCCCAACAAACACGCATGCCGATTTTACTAGGACAAGACAAAAGTCAAAAGGACAATTCTCATCCAATTTAACCGGATACAAGATGCCAAAAACACAGTTGGATTCACTGCATAATCACATGAAAGGCTGCTCTCAATTGATGACAATACAGAATTAAAGTTCTTAAAAGAGTACTGAAGAGGGAGTCTTCTAGCTATCTGAAATCATTAATCTTATACATTCTTTGCCATTTGTAGAGTGGGCTCATCTGTAGTTCCATTACAAAAGCTACTTTACATTTATGAAGTAGACAGAGGAGCAAGTGAAGGAAAATTTCCAGGCAACAAGTATCTTTCAAATTTAAAAAAGGGCTTAAAATCTGTTTACAATTAAGATTAGTTCACCTGTAAAGTACCTCTTGGTGATAAGGACCAGAGAATTTATTGTGCAGAGACAGCGAAGCAGTACTTTCTCTTCAATGATAATGGTTTTATGTGCCTGAAAGAGTCAATTAGATAAGATGGCAGGCATTTACCTCTAGTCAACAAGATTGCGGATTGTCCAATAGCCGATAAGTATTTTTCCTTGTTAAATATAGTATTTGTTACATATTTGTGTACCTCAGCAACAATGGATTCTTCTAAAATCATTGAAGGCAATGAAGAATGCAGCAGCAATGAGTCGGGGTGGACAATGTACATTGCTTCACCAATCGACGAATACAATCTTGATGATGATGAAGATGACGGTGGCAGCCTTGATAAACAAGAAGATGGGTTTCATGCTAAAGATGATGCTGGAGACACCGATAGTGATGACTCTATGGCGTCTGATGCCTCTTCCGGCCCAAGCCATCAAGAACAACTATACAACCGTGATCGAGGAAGTCACTGTCCAGGTGTCTTTGGTCATGCTGGGGACAAAGATAACAGAAAATGGTTGGGTAAGAAACATCACCAACAGGAAGAGAAGAAACCATGCGATGAGCAGATAAAAGCAGCAAAAGACAAGCCAGGACACAAAGGCAAATAGTCCTGGCAGATTGAAGAAAAAATAATAATGTGTCTTCAAGGGGGGCAGTATGTGAGAACTTTTTCACCAGATGTTCTCAAAGAACCATACCATGTCTGTTCCGTTCCTCTGAGGTATTCCAGATTGCTGAAGTTTATATATATGTTGTAGCTTTTGATTCCCAGTTCAATACAATATCAAGTGATATCCTGCTTATCCACTATACAGAAAATCACTTGCTGACTTCTATACATAGGCATCTGAATGATTATATATCTCTCGCGTGTGTTCAGTAGAAAGAGAGAGTGAGATGCAGTAATTTAATCTCATTCAAGTCTGCAATATCAAGAAAAGTTTTGTGATGCCATATGCCACTGATTTCAGAACGTTGGCACTTAATCAGAAAAACAACAGAAAAAAAAAAGACTGCATCACATTTTAATCGAACAATCCCCAACTAAGTAAGTCATTTCAATTTACAAAAGGAAGAGTTTCATCGATGTTTATCCTCAAAACAAAAAAAAAAAAAAAAAAAAAAAAAAAANCTATTATTCATCACTATCAGTAACATCAGGCTATAAGGAAACAGAGACAGATTCAGGAAGTGTGTTACATGCAATATATATTCCTCAGAGCATTAAAAACCACATATACTAGCAAATAGCAAATCTAACAAGTAAGGCAAACAATTCCAAAACCTTGGGCTTATGTTACTAACATAAAAGTATTCCATGTGTTCAGATACAAATCCAATTATCAGGACTAGATCAACTGCCGAAAACTAATAAACGTCAAGCCTGGGATGCTTCCTTTCCATACATCAGCAGTTTTAATTGCTAACGGTCCTTTCCTCTAGGACAAGTCCATATGATCCTTGAATTTTGTCATATGTTAAATCCAGTAAAGATATAATAAGGTATCTGGTCATTACTCCTGATTCTGCATCCCTCAGTGCTTCACAATTTTTTGTCTTGCAACAATTAGTCAACTATATGCTTCATAGAACTGCAAGAAAACGGCCACACCCTCCAGAATTTAGACTCAATTTCATGCGAGGCTATAAGTTATAAGAGTAAAGATGCTAGAAGGTTTGGTGAAAATTACACTACATGCAACTAGGTTATATAACAAATAATAGCCTAATAATGACAAACTAGCACCAGTCGATAAAATATTGGAGAAATAGCACATCTAACTAGTAAGGCAAAATATAACAAAAGCTTGGGCTTGTTTTGCTTACATAAAAATATTCCATGTGTTCAGCTACAAAACAAACCGAAAGGGCTAGACCAACTGCCTAAAACTTACTTTCCATACATCAGCAGTGTTAACTGCTAACGTTACTTTCCTCTAGAACAATTTCATACGATCCTTGAATTTGGTCCCACGTTAAATCCGGTAGAAATTAAGAAGGTATTTTGTCATTTGTACTGCTTCTGCATCCCTCGGTGTTCAACAATTTTTTGTCGTTGCAACAAATAATCAACTATATGATTCATAGAACTGCTACAAAATGGACACACCCTCCAGAATTTAGATATAAGTTGATGCAAGGTTATAAGAATAAGGAAAATGATGGTAGATAGTTTGGTGAGATAACATTCCACGCAACTAGGCTATATAACAAAGATTAGCTTAATAATGACAAAATGGCATCAGTCGATAAAATATTGGAGAAATAGTCAAACTTAACAAAACATACCTAAAACTAGACACATTTATCAAAAAATTTACAAAAATCCCAGCAATAAGATGCTGAGATAGACCATATATATTGATGGGATAACCAATGAGCATGATTCCGAGCAGGAATAACCTCAGTTAGCCAAGGAGGACACTACGGCTTGCGCTCTTTAGTTCAACCATAAGGTCTCAAAGGATGAAGAACAGTATGAAACACATCTAGCTAGTGTAAGGCTGGCCATAAAAATCCAGGTGTTAGCCCTTACTATTCAACAACGATTCCCGTGCATTGTAAACCAAGAAAGGAGTATCAAGCTCTAGGTGCAAGGATGATGTCGGATCTCCAAAAGGTGAGGTATAAGATCAAAAGTTTTAAACGGTACAAGATCCAGCATATCCCATGAACTCGAAACAACAATACTTATGACTGATGTCCTAACATGATTGCTGCAACGAAGTATTTCAAGCTCGTGAAGATGGTTCTGACAGAGTTCTTGGAAAAGACAACAATTAAGCTGACTTAGATGGTTGTCAAAAGAACAACAATGAAGCAAAGAAGGTAAAACTCAGGTCACCCAAATACATCTCTTGTTGACGGAGTCTCATACAAGAGAAAATTTTCAACCCCACATTTACTGAGCGGACGAATAGGAGGCAGACTATGTCCTTGAAGAGATCCATGAAGTAGTCTGTAGAAAACAAGTTGGCTCACTGTCTCTAACTTTCTGAGGGCAGCTACCATTGGACAGCAATGGAAACGATGCCTAGATTATTTGCAGAAATGAGATAAGTGCTAAAGGTTCACAACCTTGTTGAAGTTACCCCCAAAAAAGAGCTCATTAAAACCGCAAGCACCTGGCCTAATGAAAAAAGGACCGCCCAGGCAGCGAGCTGCAACATAACAGATATGGGGTAGAAGTTATAACTATGATGACTTGGGCACCAGACATGGTACAAGTAGGTCCCCACTGACCCAACATTGCAAAATGACTCATCACCTTTGCCCAAGTCCACTGAGCACCAATCAGTCGAAGGCGTCAACTCATAACAAGTGCAGACCACGCTGGTAGTGATGAGCTCATGTGCCAACATGACTGTCCTAAGCTTATTGAACCTAAAAACTTCAACCTGAGCCATGAGAATGCCGTGAACAGGAAAGTAGAACTCGCATTAACACAGAGAAATGACAACTTTTTTCCTTTTGTAATCTCATAGTCTCAATAACGTGAAATATATGCGTCCATTCTTTGTTTACTTCAAAGTTTTCCTAGCTTACATGGGCTCGAGACTGAGGCAGGTAAGTTACCTAATACAGTCTCCATCCCATCGGATTTGAAACCAATCCCTTTTTTCAACCATAGAAAGTATAATATATTAAGATTTAATTACTTATTAGAGATTATTTCCTCCACATTAACATTAACATTCATGCAGCGTTCCAAGTGATTATTTCAAAAATCAACAATTCAACTTAATGTAAAATGGTTACAAAATCGCTTTTTTCATCAATTTAGTGTTAATACTTTGACTGTTAAAACTGAATCTAATACTTTTACTGTTAAAACTGAATCTATTACACATCCTTCCTACTGATAGCAAAAGAGGAAATGAACTAGAATGCCAGTCTATTTCGCAAATTAAGAAGAAAACTCAGTCATTCTTCTATACAGAATGCAATCTTAAGAAATATATAAGTCAATGTATCACTAATTAAACATAGTTTGATAACGCTACATTTCCAGTACAGAGGAACTTTTTTCAGCAAAATGATTCCTACATGATCAAATACATTCTTCTATTGCAGTTGAAAAAAAAAAAAAAAAAAGATTCTTCTATTGCAGTTCAAGAACGACAAGTCTCCAATTAAATGTACATTCACCGAGTGATAAGAAAGAGAATCCTTATTGAACTTCTACGAAACAACCTGCTTAACCTGCGAAATAGAGGCCAGGAATCATTTAACTTCTACAAATTGTTTTACTTAATTAATATGCATCACAAACGGCATTGGCAAAAAGGAAACAGAAGAAAATTCATGAGCTCAAGAAATAGTAAAAATATAAGCAACAAGGAATTACGTTCTAATGGTATTATTCAGAGTATCTTCATACCTGCTGTTGTTATGCACTTATCAGGTGATTTACGTGCTTCCAGAAAACTTAGAACCATGATACCACACACATCTTCCGTTCAATTGGCTTATTGCCAGTGGAAAGAGAAGTTTGCTTTTGCTATCATTCCTCTATTCTTGTATTACTTACTTGCTTTTCTATCTATCGTTTTCTGTATAATGACCTATAATATGTTAAGATGTCAAGTTATCATTGTCTTATAGTAATTCCTTAAGAATTAACTAGTCGGGGCTCCCCTTGCTGATAGTACTCGCAACAACTCTCTCATATAAACTTTCCTGATCTAGACCTGCGGAGAGGGCCCTGCAATTGTGACTTCTTCAGTGAACTTGATGAATAACTACTTGGGGTTCATTAAGGCTTTGCCAACATGGTTAAACCAAGTTGTTGTGGAAGTCAATCACACATAAATAACACGACAAATTTAATATGGGACTTCAATATTAAGACTGGGGTTCAGCCTACTTTACCTCCAATATTCACAACATAAAAGTTCTGAATTTGATTGGTGGCAAGGCCAATTTCGCCGCAGTTGGACACTGCCCCTATTCCAAAGTTGCTATGGAAATCCGATGCTTTAGTTTCTTGTCAAAATAGCCTTATTATTACTTAAGAATTGGCTAAAATCCCTTCCAAATTGTCCCAAATACTATTCCAGATGAATAAACGTTTTGGATAGGGGTTCAGAACAAAAGACAGAGAAATTAGACTTCTTCATATTATAGATTCCATATTGCCAAAAAATAAAAATAACATCCCACACTAGTTGATTGAGAAATTCCCTCGTGAACAAAGAACAAAAATTAACGATAATCAAGACCCAGAAAGTAAAATACCATTGAAATTACAGCAACCAAATTATATAAAAAGAGAGAGTACTAACAGAAATTGAAATCAGGAAATTTCCTTGGCATTCTGGAAGAAAGCAGCAGAGCAAAGAATTGAAGCAATGAATGCAAATAAACCTAATCCAATCATCAGTGAAATTCCAGCAACCACGAAGTCCAGCATGCACTGCACACTTAATCCCAACATCAACACCATCTTTTTCCCCTTCTGAATTTTTGGTATGTCAATAGCCCTCAATCTTGTGTATATATATGCGAGGAAGATCATATATGTGTGTGTGTTACACACAGAAAGAAAGAGAGGGAGAGAGCGGTGGATATAGAGTCAGTCAGCTGACATGCTTCTACATCGAGGCGTGAGATCATCGCCATCGGATAGGAGCCAACCGGCCAAGGCTGTGATTTCATCAGAGGTCACTTCATTTAATGGTTTGTTTCATGTTAGTCACTCCAACTTAATTAATTTCAATATTTTGTTTCAATTTAACCTTGTTGCCTAAGAGAGCATCTCTCTAATGCTTCTCTACATTGCTAAAAAAATTGTAACCTAATTAAAATGAATAATATTTAGAAAATTCCTTTCCAACGAATTCTAAAACAGGTTTTATAAATCTGTTGTGAAAAAGAAAAAAAATAAACATAGTCTAGAGCTCAATCTAAATTTAGAAGCACGATTAGACATGTTGACCAGTGACCCTGCAATATTTATATTTCATAAGAAAAGTTGCAGCAGCGATGCCAAATCTTTTTATTTTTTTGCAGACTTTACCCTAATCTTTGCTTTATGTCAGTGGAAGTCTTAAACCTTTCAAAAATATGCACCGAAAGTCCAAATGGATGGCATTTGACCGTTATTTGACCAAGAAAATTGATTTTGACCAATTTTAGTAAGAGCGTAATGGTAAATTTACATTTTATATTTTTCCAAATATTATTAACAATTAAACTAAAAACAAAAAATAAAATAGGGAAGTGCTACACGTACATAATCTTGTACATAATGGTGTCCATAATTACACGTGACACTAGATCTAACCTTTAATTCAAATCGCACACTTTCACATCAACAATCAAATCTTGTCCACATCATATTATGGACACAATTATGTGGCCAAATTATGTACACTTAGACTTTTCCAAGAAAATATGCCCCACCCCACCCCACCTCCACGCTATCTTTACCATCAACTCCAGCCAACCATCACCCAAACCATCGGACATACATACCACTAGAAAGCGCTCATTACCCTTTACAACTTTTACCCAACGTCCTGCCTCGAACCCACTTGAATTTGCCCAAGAATTAAGCAAAAACAGCCTGCTCAAGTCCCCAAAAACGATCGAAATCTCCAATTTCGGTAGCATCCATGTCATGCCCAACGTTCTAGGTAATTATACACATCAAGACGCCACTGTCCATGGTCATCAATCATCCTTAAACATACAGAAACAAAACCAGCAGACTACATCTTCGAACACAGCCACTACGCGACTTTCAGATGACGTTTCCGGTACCGATGGTGTGACCTATGATCGCAGACAACCATCACAAGCACCTACTCTTTATGGTGCGTCCAATGAACGTATAGATCTTCCCCAATTTGGCCTAAATAGATACTCAATGCACTTCTTCAAATAGATAACAGTCCACTTCTTCAAATTAAATTCGCTTCACATTCATACATACACATTGCACTAAATAGATATTAGGTTTGAATGTGGCGCCGGCATAGAGAAAGGTGCCGGCCGTGTGCCGACGATGGTTTTATTTTTATTTTTCTTTTCCTTTTTTAATTTTTTTATTCAATTATCTTTTTATTCAATTATTTTAACAGATATTTACTATTTTGTCCCTTTTAATTGATTAAAAATACGGTCAAAATTAATTTTTTGGATCAACTAACGGAAAAATGGATGGAAATCATTCAAAAGAGCCTCACATGTAATTATTGGAAAGGTTAGGGGTGACAACTGCAACAAATCAAAATTTTGAGAAAAGTCTATTAATGTTTCAAATATTTTGGATTTTTGCTGCAATTATCCCTATTTCATATGCAAATTTATATTTTCGTGATTTTTTTTATTTTAAGAAAATAAAAGACACTTAAACATTATCATTGTGTTGTAATTAGAACTTGTTGAAGACAAATTCTGGGCTAGAGCGTTTATTCATTATAAATCAATGTCGCGTAAGCAGAGCTGGACTTGAGGTGAGGCTCAAGAAGCTGCCATCTCAGGCCTAACTCTTTTCAACACGTAATAATCTATTTTCTTTGATTGCATATAATCCTAATATTTTATGAATCTGTACACCGCCTCTCTATCTTTAGCTGGCTCTCTATGTGTATGCATAAATTAATTGTATTTGTATACGTAATTGATTATTAGTTTATTATGTTATTGTCTTACTTATGATTTATGAATTTGCCTTTGGTTTATTTGGAACTAGTGATTAATTCACAATAACTTTTAATTCTTTGATAGTAGAGAGTTGAGTATCTTTAGTCTATGAATTATGACTTATGAGAGATTCAGGAATATAGCACTATTCATTGGTTTATTAGTTATTATGTATATATTAATCATATCATTCTTATGAATTTACCTTGGCCCTTAGGTTGTTCACTATTTTTAGTCCATATTTGATACATATTCTTTCAAAACTTATTTTCAATAACACATTTTTCAATAAAATAATATTTTATATCACATCACATCAATAACTTTTTCTTATTTTTTAATCACATATTTTCCATCATATCACTATTTAAAATACATTATTTTATCAATAATATCCATCAAACAGTCGTTGACATCGTCATTTTTTCCCTAAGTGGTCTACCACTCTTATCCTATTATATATAACTATTGTGTTTGTACAATTTTTTAACAAAAAATCATATATTTGAATCTTTATTTCTTAAATTAATTTGAGCCTCTTTTTACACTCATATTTGAGCCCCTTTCTGTAACCATGCAGGTTACAGTTACATCAGTATAAAAAAGTGTTTTCAAATTGAAATTGATCAAAACTTATCTCCGATCAACCATGTCACAACAAAGATTGAATTGATTGTCCATTTTATCAATTGAAAAATAAATTATTAAACAACTGGACTATCCAAATTTGATTGATATTTTTGCTTCTAAAATCACAAAATGAATTGTATTTAAGTGATCATTTAGAACATTTTCGCATTGTTATTTGATCGTAATATAAATATTTTGAATATTTTATTTTATTTGTTGTTTTATTGTTGATTTTAAGTTAACAAATTTAGTTCCATATTTGATTCTTTGCTATAATTTAGGAGCCCAAATTTCAAAGTTCGCATCAAGCCCTACGAAACGTAGGTATGGCCCTGCACGTAAACTTAAAATCTTTCGACTTGCATGTCATATGGATGATAACCCATAGAATATATTGAAAATGGTCTAACCACTACAAAGGAACTAATAAATTGTAACTTGACCAATAGAACCCGTATGGATGATCAAATTGAAATGAAATAAAATTGAGTAACTAACATTAAACAAATTGGTGACCTCCTATAAAATTTTCTCCACATTAGAATGAATAATGAGCTTTAAAAAGGGCAATTTAACAAGGCACGTGCACGTTTTTTTGAGAATAAATTTTGACGAGAAGTGAATTTTTCGGGAAAAAAATATAATTAGAAAATAGGAAAAATTATAAATTTACGTATAAAATTATTGTATTAGGAGAATGTACGATTTAAAATGAGTTTAACGAGAAATGAGTTTTAAACTATCTATACAAAACATGAAATGAGTAAAATTAATTGAAAAAACTTTTATTTTTATTTTTGTCTCTTTTAATATTCCTCGAAAGTATACACTCCTTGGGTCGAGCATTGATCCTGTAATAGAATGCAAGATGCTAAAATTGCAGCAATTTGTCTACTTTCTTTTGGAATTTTGGTAAATGATAAAATGTTTTCTTGTCGATATCTTCCAACATGGAGGTAAGGTTATCGACTGTAAAAATATTTATTATTTAAAGAGAATTTTTTACTTGGAGATATAAAACGTATTGAATCGAACTACTTCAAATCGAGAGCAGATATGATATACAAATTTTTATTTGTCTTGTTGATACGACTATAAAAAAATCTGAACTCGACAAGATATATGCGATGTTTTGTAACGTTAAGATTTTAACAATTTTTCTAACAAGATTTTAACGAGATATATTATTTGTTATCGATGTCCATAATTTACGTGACATTTACCTTCAACATAACTCTTTATATGACTCTTGTAATTACAAATTATATACTAGACTTCTAAAGAAAAAGAAGATCCGTTTTTCATGTAAATTGTAATAGACCATCACGTTAACTACACTAAATCAGGGGATAAATGAATTTTTTTTTTATGAAAATGGTGGCATAAATGATATTGACAAATAAAAAATATATAAGTCGATACATGGATTTTCTTCTGTAAAGATTGTGGAGAGTAATTATACTCTTTTTCCTTTGTTCATGTTTTGCCTACTGAATTTTCTTGACAATATTATAACGAAATGTCTTTTTGTTACTTCTAAATTTTGATAATAATTGCACTATTTTTCATTCGTTTAGTATTTTTATTCTATTAATTTTTTTATCAAACATGAATTTTAACGAGGATAATGATGCACAACTATTTAATCTTACATAAATGTTCTCCTGCCCTAACAATCCACAGTTGACAGTCTTATTTTGCTCACTATGGGTAGGAGAACAATTTCGTTTAATCTTATAAGATTATCTAAAAAACAGTCATAATTACTCTATAATTCTTTATCTTCATCAACGTAATCAACGTAATTCTATAATTCCATAATTATAATCAAATTTACTTGATTTTGATTTTTCTCAATTCTCTGCCCTTTATCTCCAAGTTCTATAACATCAATTTTTTTATCATTTTTATTTTTTGTAAGCATAACGTTTCTTCACATGAAAATTTAAAGTATCAAATTTAATCTTGTTTGGTACAGATATTTATAAAACGCATTCTCTAGATTCATTTTTAGTCACACATTCTCCCATAATTTTATTTATTTTTTAATTATACACTAAAAAAAATATTTATAATATGTTTGAAATAAATCTACATAAAACAAGTATTTTCGTATAGTTTTTCTTTGGAAAAAGTACATAAATACAATATTTAAGAATATAAATGCAAATTTAACAAACGTGTAAAAGAGTTTCATTAATCAGGTGTTAAATTATAATAACAATAATAATTGATTTTCTTCACTCCTCTCTCCCTTCTCTAGGGGTGACAATAGGCCGCTCGGCTCGGCTCGACCCTTACCCACGAGAGAGCTCGGCTCGTGACTCATGGAATTTTGGGCAAGCTCGGCTCATGCCCCGAGCTCGTCGCTCGTGAGTACTCGTTGAGCCGAGCTACATCTCGTCGAAAAGGGGTTAATGTCGCGCGTGGCGGCGCTTGATGGCATTGTGACCACCAATTGTGTTGGTGTTAGTGACACACATAGCAATGCTTTCAACTATTTCAAATATGATCCAACTTTTGCACAACCGCTTTGATTTTTGTTTGTAGTGGTTGATTTTTTGCAAATGGTGGTAATGGAGAGGTGGTTGTGGTGAGGTGGTGCATCGATTGTTGTGAGGTGGTGGAGGTGTTGGTGAGGATGTGGTGTTGGCGGCGACGATGGGGTGGGGTGGTCATGAATGGTGGTCGTTTTATCCCTGAATATCATCTCTTCATCTTTTCTTATCACACTAAAAGAAAAGAATTGAAAAGACTCTAAAGGTCTGGTTGAGAGTCTTTTTTACCGATTTTGACAAAATTTGGGTGACAACGCTTATGGGGATTGAAAGACAAATTTTTTTGGGTATCGATTTTATGTGATTTTTAAACCATCCAAAATTGATATAGTGTAATTTTGACATTTTCTTTCAACCCCATAAAATCGATGGGTTTTGACAATTTCTCATATTCTCTTCTAATTTTATCATTTATGAAATAATTATTTCCAATTGACATATTTTGTTCAAAATTAACTTGTAAATAAAAATATATTAAATAAAAAAAATTATTTATAAGCAAAAAATT